>CM051456.1:28111370-28142054 GCA_028274465.1 Plantago ovata | reverse complement strand
CTCTTCATGACAAGCAGTGAGCTTAAAGGTCAAGATGCTTCTGCTCAACTTGTCATTTCAGAGACAAGGGAGATTGCTGAAACCGCACAACTTTCTCAGTTAGAGCAAAACCAGAAGTCTGCTGAAGAAACAGTCCAAGATGCTGAAGAAACTGTTAATGCTGAAAGGACTGAGCCACAACCTGTCCTTCCTCAGCAGGTAGTTAATTCAACCATCAGTAAAACTTCAAATTCTGAAAATTGTTCTTTTGCTAAAATTATCCTTTCTCTACAAACTTCTCAAGATGCAAGTCAGATGGTTGCTGAAGCCTCTGCACCAGAACCAACACTCCCTGCTCAGCAGGTAGTTAATAATTTTGGTATAAAAACTAAGTTTGACAGCTTAGTACTTGTGTCTAACTTCAATTTATTTCAGGATGAACAAATGGAGAATGCTACTCAAGCTCCTCATGGAATGGAAATTGTACTACATGAGCTTGCTGACTCTCAGCAGGTAAATCATGTTTCAGAAATAAACTCTAAAACAATTCTCCAAACCAATCCTGATCTAAATAAAATTCTTTTTCAGTCTCAAAAAGAGACCACTGAAGTGGTACTCATCACTGAAGATCAGCAAGTTAGTTCTGAAGAACTATACTTGAACTTCAAGAGGACAATGATGAATGTGTATTTTACACTTTCATTCGAGTCTTTTTCACCTATTTTAGCTATCCTCTATGTTAATTTAGCTATATTTTAGTACATTTTATTAGAATAGTGTCACGTTTCCCTTTAGATTTTATTTTACAGGTTTTGGTTGAAATTCGGGGATTTCCGGGCAATTATATTGAAGTTGACAAGGAATTGGTGTTCCAGAAGCCTATTTGGAGTATCTGAAGGTTTCCGGATAGGATTTGAAGTCTAGGGGCCGAATCTGGAGGCTAGAAGGCTACTAGAAGTCAGAAACCGAGCCCGAAAAGGTGAAGAAATCCAAAAACGCGTCGAAAACGCGGGAATTCCGCGAGAAAACTCTAGGGCGAACCGCCGCAGCATGGGACGAACCGCCCCGTAGTTTTTCGGGGCCTATATATAGTGCTCAGTTTTTCTCCGAAATCATATCTTTCCAGACCTTCTCTCTCACCTCTCTCTATAGTTTTAGGTAGGAACTTCTCGGGGCCTGTTTTGGGAGTTCTGTAGCTTAGGGGATACTTTTTCATAGCAGTTTGGAGCTCGTAGAACCGCAATCATCCGAAGATTGACAACCTTCGGTAACTTTGTATCTTACAGTTTATTCTACTTATTTTATTATATTCTTTCAACATGTTTTCTTCTATGATTTCTGTTGATTGCATGCCTATTATGAGTAGCTAAACTTATCGTTGGTGGTAGTTTGTGAATTCTTAGCGTAGGGAAGATAATCATGCTAATGGCTATATCGCGCATTATACTCCGTGTCATTGCTTTATTTCGTTGATCAGTTGTAACCAAAATTCTCGTATGTTGTATTGATTATTATGCACAATTGTACACTAGTCGACCATCAGACCAATTATCTTCGTAGTGTTGAATAATTACGGAACACATTAGGACAATCGTGATTGACTAGTCAGACCAAATTATCTTCGTAGTGCTTAATACTTGCAACAGGACACTAGATTGATTCAAAGATCTCTATGCAAGACCGAGGAATTTATGCATGATTATCGACCCGTTATGTTAAGAAGGACCATACTATCACCAATCTCCATTATCTGCTAGAAACCCCCTATTGCTATTTGTTTGCTGTTTTATATTCTCTTGTTAAATAGATAAAGCAAGTTATAGTCCTGAGAGAACGACACTCGAGTCATTCTACTGCTACACTACGGTTTTCGTTGTAGTTGTGGATTGCCTTTGGCTAAATTACAAATTTATTTGCTTGAATTCGGAGCACGACATCCGCGGTTCATCAAATTGGCGCCGTTGCCGGGGACTATACTCCTTTTTTCTGTTTAATTTGTTTATATTTACCGCTCTAGATTCCTAATTCTATTAGTTTTAGTTTTCCTTTTTAATCTCTCTCTGATACTGCTTTTCTAGTTTGTTTCTAATCACCTTTCCTAGTCTGTTACAGATTGTGTATGCCGCATACACGTTCTGCAGGAACACCGCTTGCTGATTCAATTGCTGAGATCGACAGAGTCTAACACCAAAGAAGGCGACTACTTGAAAGGCGCGCACTAGAGGAAATAGAGGAAACCGATTTCTCTGAATCTCTACTTAGTCTTTTCAAGGAAATCGACGGAATGGCAGAAGCTAGACCACTGAAGGCATGGGTTCAACCCACCAAAGATCGTATAAGGGGACCGACGATTGTTCTTTCGTCTGCAACCCGAGATCTGGAGATCAAGAACCACGCATTCCAACAACTTCCGAGGTTCTATGGCTTATCAAGGGAAGATGTGATGGGGTACTTGCACGATATCGATGATTTCGTCAACCAACTCCCACGACCCGGAGCTGACATAACAACGGATGAGTTGAGGATGAAGGTTTTTGCTATGGGACTTGGCGACAGAGCCAAGTCATGGCTGAGTTCTCTACCAGCCGGCTCGCTGGACACTTGGGAAAAGGTTTTTTCAGCTTTCATGGAGAAATACTTCCCTCACACCTTGACTACCGCGCTAAAGGCGCAGATCACTGGATTCAAGCAGGACTATGATGAGACCATCTACACCGCGTTCGAGAGGTTCCAAGATCTCACGAACAAGTGCCCTCACCATGGTTTTGAACTTTCTGACCTAGTCCAACACTTCTACAATGGACTAACCTTCGAGAACCAACAAGTGGTGGATTTCCAATGCCGAGGCAATATTTGGGAGGAAACCGCAGAAGCCGTCTGGGCAGTTTTCGAAAGGCTTGCTAAGGGTTCACAGTTCAAGGACCCACGAGAAATGGTTAGGAGACGTGGACCTGAAGCTCCACCAACTCAAGAAGCCCCTATGTACAGGGGGAATGGGGATCAATTTGAGTGCTGTACCAACGAATTGAAGCAAGTCCTCAAGAGCGCCACCGGAACAACTGTTTCGAACGAAGTATGCCGAATATGCAAGAACTATGGGCACGGGGCTCATATGTGTAGATCGGAGCTGGCATACGATGATGGCAACTGGGCTCGAGGAGGCGAAGAAGAAGCCTTTGCTACGGAGTTTGGTACTCAAGAAGTTAGCTACGGACAAGACGGTAGGAATCCTCGAGGTGGATTCTGGAGAAGAGGATACCGCAACAATCAAGGCTATGCACCGGCTAACCAAACTTATGGACCTAACCAAGACCGTAGTAGGCTAAACTATGGTAATGACCACTGCGAAAACCCCGCTCCGAAAGAGCCACCGAAGTCGAAGTCAGCTCAACTGATGGAGAACTCGCAGAGGATGGTCGATCATACACAAAGTTTTCTCAAACGTTATGAAGAATATTCTGAGAAGACTAGGGCAAGGCTTGATAGGTTGGAAGAGAGCACTAGGCTTGCCCATCAGAAGATGCAAGAGTTGATCGACCGAGGAGCAAGTAGGGAACAAGGCAAACTGCCCAGCAACACTGTGAAGTCGAATGCCATTACAGTAGCTGGTGACGTACCTGACGAAATCACCATCAAGAAGGCTGTGAAGTGCGAGTGTTGCAAGAAGGAAGAACTTCTACAGGCTAAGGAAGAAGAGGAGGACCTTGGTTCTGACGTAAGTGATGAGGAGCAAGAGGATCCCGAACCACTCCCTAAAAGTTTCGATGTTAAGGTAGGGATTGGTGAGCTTGAAGATGTCCGTGCCACACTAGACACGGGATCCTACTCAAACATAATTCCTTTGAATGTGTTTGAAAAGAGTAACCTTGGAAAACTATCTGAGGAAAGGGCTATTGTGCGACTGGCGGATGGATCATTTATGAGACCCGAAGGAGTTGTGAAAAATGTGTTGGTCAAGAATGGTGAAGCATCTGTTTACAGCAATTTTGTAGTTATGCCGGCGTCTGCACCTGGAACGGGGGATGTCATACTCTTAGGGCAACCATTCTTGACTAAACTACGCTCCGTGATGGACATCTACCAAAGAACTTGCACCATCGAAGTGGACGGAAAGCAACACGTGTTGCACGCCATATCTGATCCACCTGATCCGCCCGATATTTCTTTCACTACTCACTACTGTGGTCTTGCAGCCTATATTCTTTCTTATTCACAGGTTCGTGGCATGAATAGGAGATCAATGAAGGGGAAGTCTAGTACCCGCAGAAAGAAGAGATAGGCACAGACAGGAGTCGAGTCAAAGACTTTAAACAATGGCGCTATCCGGGAGGAAACCCGGAGTTTTTATCGCTTTCTTTACTGCTTTAGATTTTATCTCACGAGTTTTATTGAGTATTATAGGTCACTTATACAAGCATTAGCTCTCACCTTGGATCCACTTTCGACGTTCGGGGCGAGCGACGACGTTCAGGTTTGGGGAGGAGGTTATCGCTGGTTATCTCTATACTTATCTTGCTTATGATAAACTCGTGAATTTTTTTGTATTTGCACGTTTACTGCTTTCCTAGGATAGTCTTGCATGTTTTATATGTAGTTTATTGCCGAATTTTTTGAACTTTTTTATTGGGTAGATCAACTAACTATGCCATTAATCGTATGCTTCATCTCTATGAATTTGTTTGAGGTTTTTCTCGCTTGGCTTGTCGCATTTATGTATTGCACTTAGTTAAGCTAGGTAGTCTCGACATCACTTAGTGGTGTTTTCTCTACTGCGGTTCACGAATGCCTTTATAATAGGATGATGCATGTTGGGGTCTTATGGTTGTTTCCCGAGTAATTATGTACCTAAGAGGCAACAAGTCTTCACCATGCTTTGAGATTGCTAAATGCCTAGGAAGGAGGTAGTGTGAGGTTGTGTGATCCTTTGTTTATAACCTATTCTTCCGAATAGGTTTGGGGAGGGGGTTACACCATCATTAGACTTGTTTCTGTTTTTCATTTTCGTATCGTGAGTTTATTTTTCACTTTTCGTAAATTTTGTACTCCAACCTATTCTTTCGAATAGGTTTGGGGAAGTCGTGTGAGTCATTTTTGTTTCTCTTTGTTATGTTACTGCTGGCTAGAAAGATCGAAAGAAAAAAGAGAAGAAAAATTCCAGAAAAAAAAAGAGAAAAAGAAAAAAAAAGAAAAAAAGAATTTGGAAAGAAAAAAAGAAAAAAAAGAAAAGACCCCAAAAAAGCAAAGAAGGGTCCAAAAAAGGAAAGCCAAATAGCAGTTTAGCAAAGTGTTGAGTCTTTTCCATTTTTGTAATGTTCGTATTCGTGTTTTATCTTTTTGTCTTGAGCGTCATCTGTTCTAGACCACCCTCGTCCTGCCATTCAGGAAGTGGTGAATAGCTTAAGACTTTACTTGAAAGATGGGTAGAATAGGGGAGATTTATCTTTTATAGGGAACCCTCCTTCGTTTGATGAGAGCCAGTACTGGTTCGACCTCTTTTGAGGGAAAGTCTTAACATGGTGGAACAGCAGTAAGTCCTCAGTTTCATAGGCACGGGGCAACCATTCGTATCTTAGCATGCATCATTACGTCGTCACTGACTAGGTCCAGGTAGAGACTGTTACGAGAGACTATCTTGTCTTGACATAAGTGCTTATGTGGATGTGAATAAGTCAATCGAGGTATTCTTCAACCTATATTCATGCTTTGATTTATATGGTTTTTGTTCATATGTTATTTGGTAGATTCAGTAATTTAGCCCCAGACTCAATTGATACAACTAACTACTGGCGAAACTCCAGTTATTGAGTCTCAAACGTTGCCTTCAACAACTACTCAATTAAAACTAACTACTGGTGAAACTCCAGTTGTTGAGTCTGAAGCGTTGCCATCAGCAACCACTCAACAAAAAGGAAGTGAAGCTACTGATAAAGGCTTAAAAGTTGCTCAACTTGATGAATCGGAGGATGATGACGACTTCTCAGAAAATGAGGATGAACAATCCAAGAGAGACCCCAAAGTTGTTCAGATTCCTTATCCATATTACATCAATGATTTAGACGATGGTCTAAGAGCAGAATTGCTGATGCGTGATGATCAGTTTGCTTCCGAAATTAAGGTTCATTCCTTAACAACACATTTAGTGCCGTTCCCAAGAGTTGAGGAGTTTACTCCCAGAATTCTAGCACTAAAAGAAGTCCATAATGCCTACAAAGCTGAAGATGATGCATTGCTTGCTGAGAGCCCACTTGACTTTGGAAAATTTTTGGCTACGGTGCTGAGACGCACTACTACTTTGACCATAGCTCAGAAAGACATCAGTCTTTATCACAAAAGCTATGAAGAAGATGTAAGTCAAGCTCTAAAGCTAGCAAAGACAGCTCTTGTAAAGGCACAGACTATTATGGATGAGAAGTCCGCAACAGAGAAAAGACATGAGGAGAACATGATGAGCATTCAAAAAGAATTGTCAAAAATGACTTCTGACCAACAACAAATCATCATGAAATACAACAGCTTAAGCACTCTTGCTGAAAATTGCAATGAGTTTTATTCTCTGCACATCACCCCGATGTTGCAATCCATGTCTAAGGGGGAAGAAAAGAAGAGATCCAGAAAAAGAAACCAATCCCCTCCTCCTCCTGTTGTTGATGTGCCTTTGCCCATAGAACCGCTTGCTGAAAAAGAGCAAAGTTCTAAAAGGCAAGCAGAATCTGAGTTGAATTCAGCAAGTACCAAAAAGAGAAAAACCGCTGCTGAAACTCAATATTTTTGCCACACTGAAAGTCATCATAATCTGAATGAAGAAGATGATGAAGATGATGACAATCAAACAATAGCTCAATCCATAAGAGCTAGACCCTTAACAGCCTTGACTCCGTGTGGCCACTCAAAGCATTTTTCGTCTGACTCTTCAACAAGAGATCAAGACAATGCTAAGACAAGAAGAAGAAGGCAAAGACAGGAAGAGAAAAGGCTGGCCAGCATTGCTATTGGCTTCGGCATTGAATATACAAAGACCAGTAATGAGGAAACCACTCAGAATGTAATCAGAAACATTCATGGTTGCTGGATCTTAAAGCTGGAAGACTTGCTGGTGAATGAGTTCTTTCCTACAGCCATATTGAATCAAATGTTCAAATGGATTGAACTCAAGGTCCAAAGAAAGGAAAGGGAAGAATCCCTCCCAAGAAATATTGCTGGGAAATGGTTGAATCTTGAGGTCTATGTAAGAAGAGTTGCCATTGGTAAGACATACAAACAAGAACCAAATCTGATCAAACCACATGACATTGCTTACTACTCTGACCCGGTAACAAAGAAACCTAAGAAGAAACTTGGATTGATTCCTTATGAGTACTTCTATCTCACTGCTAAGGATCAAGAACAAGATCTTCTCTGGCTAAGAAAGATTCATCCGGAAAGCATTTCAGATACACAGCTTCTCCATGCCAGCAATTGGGGCATGCATTTGTGGGTAATTAATTACATGGAAATGAATGCTGAAAAGCATCATCATACTGCCTGCAAAAATGCAAGAATTCTTCAACTACAAGTCCGTAGGATTCTGGAAAACTACGAAAACGACTGTGTTGAATTTACTGCACTTGCTGAGAAGAGTGTAAGTGAGATTTTGAGAAAATCCTCTGAAAGAGCTTAAGTTCCTGCAATAGTTTTTGTTAAAGTTTTTGCTTGCTGATTCTGTTTATGTTATCTATGCTTTCTCTTGTAATCTTCTGAAAGATAACTATCAGCAATGAAACTTTTGACTCTTATTGGTTTTTGATTATGCAATTTACTTATGCTTACTGTTTAATTATTCAAGTATGCTTGCATTAATCAACTGATTTATTCAACATCAGAAACCTCTAAAAGGGTAACAATTAATTTAGCCATGGATTGCTAACATCAAAAAGGGGGAAATTTGTTAGGAAACTTGTAATTTTGATGAGCAATTAACCATGCTAAATTAAGGAAAGTCCAGTAACTAATACTCTTAAGGTCCATAGGAATTTAGAATTTTAAGGACATTGTAAAAGAGGAACGTTTGCTGATGACTTAGATTAGATGCTAGATAAGTTATTTATTTTGCGTATGATGTATTTTATTTTCTGAAAAGAAAATGATTTATTGATGCCGAAGCTTATGATGTATCTTATTTTCTGAAAAGAAAATAACCTATTGAAGCATTTGCTGAAGATATAATTTCTTTACTACAAACAAATTATTGAAGCAAATAGAAACTGCTCAGAATCTTGAAGACTTTTGAAGATCTGAAGACTTGAAGAAATTTGAAGATCTGAAGACTAGAAGATTGCTGAAGACTGGTATCTACAAAGGCACGTGTTGCTCAGAAAGTGAAATTTCATCAACAGCATTGCATAAGTGAAAATCTGAAAGACAGAGTAGGTTGTGCTTGCTGAAACTGAGACCAATCACTTACTGATGGAACATATGTGACCTCTTGCTGAATGTACGTGAATTTGCGCTCCATTGTTACTGTTTGAATTCTATTCAAATGTGCATTTAATGCAAAGCTTACACACGAAGGACATGAAGACTAGAAGACAAACAAAGACGCTGCTAAAAGTACAAAAGCAAGATAGTGACATGTTAAGGAACAAAAGCCTTATGATTTAAAATTCAAACGGCTCCTTACTTACACTATAAATAGAGGTCATCCGGCAAAGAGTTGAAGTGTGTCAACAACGTGATCAAACCCTCACTTGTGCTTAAAACTCACAAACCTTCAAACACTCTTACTGCCATTGATCCGTTCCAAGACTTAAACCTAGAAAAAGCTACTTGTGAAGAAGTAGAACAAACTCGGCTAAGAAATTAGTTAAGTGTTCTTTCTTTCAAACAAGAACAAGTCTTGACACCAGAAACAATCAAACTTGTTTACTTCAAAGTATTCCAAGTTGTGTTTCTTAGATTACTTGTTGTAACTGAATAAGTTATAATTAAGTTATCTCACCCCAAAACTCTCTAACTGAAAATACACCCTTTCAGGGGTGATATTCAGGGGGAACTTAATCTTAATCGAGCATAGTTTTGCTGATTATAAGTACCAAGTTTTGTGGAGAACAAGGTTGAGTTCTCTAGTTTAGGTTGGAGACAAAGCAAGTGTGCTTTGGTTTCTGTTGAATCGCTCTAGATAGGAGATTGTAAGGAACCTCAATCATATCTTAGTGGATTCAGTCCTAGAAAGGACGAAGTGGATTAGTTGAGAGATTACGCCACTCTCAGATACCACTATAAAAGTGTTTCTGTGATTTATTTACTGTATTTAGCTTTCAGCATTTCATATCTGTCTGTACACAGTCACTCACTTCACTTGCTGAAACCTTTACTTGCTGAAAAAGCACTTATTGTATCAAAGACTTTCACTCTCTGATTTTAAGTATCAACAAACCAAGCTACTGTAAAGTAACTTACGCCTGCTGAGAAAGTTAAGTATCAGCAAACTCATTACTGAAAAGTAATAAGTACTTGCTGAGAAAGTTTTAAACGACGAAAGTTTGAAAAGACTATTCACCCCCCCTCTAGTCTTTTCTTGTTGTTTAAAGGGACCAACACTAACCACTATCGTCTCAAGACTGAATCCGTTGTGGTGAGGTCGTCCCGGTGCCTTCCTATTCACACGAACCTTGCAGACTTGTGATAGATTGCTGACGTAATAATTGTTTCTATCCCTTCGGTGGTGCATGAATAGGCATAGGAATCCTTACTCCAGGTGGATTCTCGCTCCTCCTTTTGGATAAACTGCGACGTTGTTGCAAGAGCCCGTGGCTCGAACGCACCTCTAACGAGATCACTCTCCTTGACATGGTTGTAATCGATCCCCCTCCAATACTTCATAGTAGCCAAATGGGAGTGCTCCTCTACCTTTGTGACATGGTTCCTACAAACAGCAGTTAGTACCTCGTATGACACAAAACTGACTCATGCATATGCTAATGTAAGAGCGAAGCACACGAGTGATAAAATCAACAATCTAACTCTGCAAATCCTTCATGTCGAATCTAGCTACTAATATGCAAAACACCAAAATAATTTCGACATGTACATATCGCATTACGCTCGTGCTAAACAACCAATAACCATAATAATAAGGCTCAATTCATACCATAGTAGCGAAAAATTCTAGCACCATAAATCCTCATACTCAAAAATTATGCATTCTACCATCACATCCATCATTATTACATCGGTAAACACAATCATATGTATGGAATCAAAGAAAATGATACATTGCATAACAAGATAAAATCATCTAGTAGAAAAATTCTCAAATCAACAATCCAAGCATAATTGAGCATGCAATTGATAGTAAATAACGTTTCTAATCACATAAATAACCTACCCATACATCATATAAGCCTAATTGAAGCACAAATCAGAAAACCCCCAAAGTTGAAAAATTAGGGTTCATGTGAAGATACCTCAGATCTGGAAAACGAATGCACTAGAGTGGAAGTTGTTCGGATGAAAAGAAAGAGCACGTAATGGACTTCGAATGAAGCTAAAGAACATAAAATTTGATGGAAGATTGAAGATTTTATGAAGGACTGAGATATTTTTGCTTTTTTCAGATTTTGTGGAATAAGAAGTGAAGAAGATAAGGTAAATGAGGAGAAAGGGGGTTTTCTCGCGTTTTTAAGGTGCAGAACTCGTGGGGCGAGTCGCCCCGTGCGAGGCGAACCGCCCCGCGTGTGGGGCGAATCGCCCCGCACGTCCAGAGAGCGCGGAGCTCTCTGGACATGTGGGGCGATTCGCCCCCCACCTCCTGAGGTGGGGAGACGAAACTTCCGAAAAAACGCGGTTTTTTAATCCCCGAGAACCATTTTACTCATAAAACCACTCGAAAAAGTTCACTCAAACACAAACATAAGCACATACGACACAGAGATGAACAAATTCACATAAGAAAAGCAAATTGTTCAAGTATGAATGCATGCAATAAAGCGGTAAAAAAAAAAAACGATAAAATCTCCGGGTTGCCTCCCGGATAGCGCCATTGTTTATAGTCTTTGACTCGACTCCTTGCGCCTAGCTCTTCTTCTTGAGGGTACTAGACTTCCCCTTCATGGATCTTCTCCTCATGCCACGAACCTGTGAATAAGAATGAACATAGACAGCAAGACCAAAGTAGTTAATAGTGTGAGAAGCATTGAAGTGATCAGGTGGATCAGATATGGCTCGCAACACATGTCGTTTGCCGTCCACCTCAATGGTGCATGTCCTTCGGTAGATGTCTATCACGGAGCGTAGTTTGGTCAAGAACGTTCGCCCCAAGAGAACGACATCCCCCATCCCAGGTGTTGACGCCGGCATAACTACAAAATTGGTGTATACAGAAGCTTCACCAATCTTGACCAATACGTTCTTCACGACGCCTTCGGGTCTCACAAAGGATCCATCCGCCAATTGCACAATAGCTTTATGTTCAGATAGTTTTCCAAGGCTACTCTTCTCAAACACATTCATTGGGAGCACATTAGAGTAGGATCTCGTGTCTAGTGTAGCACGGACATCTTCAAGTGATAGTGTACTAGAGACAGTCCTTACTAAGGGCATGGTGCCCTTATAGAGGGCATATATGTACTATTACACAGGTCAACGTAATATAATATATGTTTGTTGCTTTTACTGTTGAGTATCGCTTTCATATTTATATTACACCAGGCATGCAGCATGTCATATCTTTATTACTGTCTGTATTGATATTAAACATGTCCCCTCGGAAAGATGACCGATCGCACAGATAGTGGGAGCTATGTGAGTTATCATCTATCCCAAACTCTCCCTAGTCGAGGTTCATCTCGGATGTAGGGGTCTGAATGAACCAGACGAGACTAGTATGCGTGGAGGTTATACTTGTTGGAGCTAGTGTGAGCCGATCCCACGGCCACGGAACGAATTGTTGGACAATCGAGAAACGTTCCCATAACTGCGCATAGTTGTTTGAAGAAGGATTATCGAATAATGGAAGTACCCACCAGACACTCCCATCAATGTATACTCTACACCGAAGTGTCTATGGGAACCGGTAAGTTGTCGAAGTGATGCCAGTCGTCCTTTGTACTTACAGGACTTTATCATCACATTTGTTGCCCCATATCCTTGGTGGACCCGTCGATGTCAGCTCTGAATAAGCAGTTGACCTAAGACACGATCCAGGATTATGGCTACATACAAACGGGGATGATAAGTGATTTTGTGAAGGATTCATCTCTCAAGTGTAGCACAGGAGAGTACTGCTCATAGTCTGCATAGTTGTGTTGGTAAAGTCACTGGCCAATGCAAATGATATATTATGATGGTCATAAGTATATCTTAACCAAGCAACTCCCTGAGACGCCCGTGGATGTATTATTGGGATAGACACTTCATTGATCCTAGATGCATTCGAGCAAGTCAGATGAAGGGAGGTTACCATCACCGCGTTGAGCGCAACAGACTTCGCAACGAAAGGGTTAGCTTTGAGAAACCTCTCAAACGTCCTCATGCATTAATATTACAAATGGAACCGTCTAGGAATTCCATGTTGCCTAGTCTAGGACTTGCTTAATACGATGAGGCCCTATGGGTCACACTATGTGGTGATTCAGCCTATCAGAATATCCTTGAAGATGGAATCGCAATTAATTTGAAATTAATTGTGATTGATGGATTATAATTGATTTGGAATTAATTATAATATTTGGTGGCTCAATTAATGATTTGGAATTATTAATTGAATTCGCTAATTAATTGTATTTTATGTAAATACAATTAAAGATTATATTTTGGAAATATAATAGAGGTTTGATTAGAAGGATATGTTAATTTAGAATTAACATATGCACTTGGGTAAAATCTACTTGGAGTTTGAATTGCTTTAGAACTATAAGTGGGTCCCAAAATCGGGACCCACCTAGTGTCCCTGGGAAGGCGAGCGCGCGCGCAGGAGCTGGGTAGGGGAAGGAGTTCGACTCCTTCCTCTATTAGAAGTCCAAGGGATAAGTTCGATTTTTTCTGATTGAGTTTTAATTTGATTGGGAATGAATCTAGACTTGATATTGGTTTCCTAGTGCGATAAGAATTAGATTCTTATTCCTTTACGAAGTCTAATTGCTTATGCTTTAGGCTTCTATTGACTACTATATATAGTAGACTATTAGAGAGTTTTTGACATAGACTTTCACAGCCATTCTACTCAGTTTTTGATGATGTCGTTTTTCACCAATTAAATTTGTTTAAAAGCCAAAGAACACTTATCACTACACAAACTAGAGTGCAATGGCAAGTTTTCCCCGAGTGTCGTTCTCTCGGGACCTAACGTGGCGTTGTTTGCAGTTTTTGCTAGTTATTTCAGTCAACGAGTTCAAGTGTTTATGAAATTGTTTTCTTAGAACAAAGCAACGAGAAATCAGATTGTTGTAATCAAGTTTGGAAAATGGTTGGTGGTAGAAATCAAATACACATGCATGGGTTACGATTATGCTCACAAGTTCAGTGCGTAAAACCTTCGATCAAGTCTGCTAAGCAACTCGTCTAGGTAACTTTCAAGACACACATCATAAAAGACCACTATCAATACTTTAGAGGTGCTTGTCACTAACACCATTTATCTAGCATGCTGCAAATCTCTAACATACAATCCTATAGCTTTCATTGACCAAGAGTTTGTCACTATACTCAATTCGAATATATTTTATAGGCAACTAAGAATCATATGAAGGAATTTACAGCAAGATTGAATCACAATCTCATGTAAGCATAAACATAACCCATAGCATGCATATTCTACATTCTACCACCAACACAAAGGATTTAGCTACTCATATTCATCAACATAGACATCAAATCATATGAATTGTAAATAGAATACATCAAATCAAACTCTAGACAAGAGATAATGATACAATGTTACCACCAAGCTGTCACTAATCGGTGGGTATTGATGAAAACCTCTCCGTAGATGAAACAATGGATGCAATCCTATGCCAAAACCTTTAATCCATTCTAAAATACAATGTAATCTAAGTTTTCTCTGAGTTTTGGGGCTTAGGATCTCTCCAAAACGAAGCCAAAGTTCAAAAGTATGAAAAAAGTAACAGAAGATCAGATCTAAGAAGGAAAATCCGAAAACGTAACTGCTGCCAAGCGGACCGCCTGGAGAGGCCAAGCGGAGCGCTTGGCAAGAGAAGCGCTTGGGCCCTCCAAGCGCTTCGCTTGGCTGCTATGCCAAAGCTTCTGGAAAATGAAGCGGAGCGCTTCACTATTCCAGGCGCTTAGCTTGGCTCCTAGGCAGATTTTTGTCTTCCAACTCAATCTTTTTGCCCTTGTACGGTCCTCGGGTGCCTTGGACTCATCCTTCTCGATGCTTATTGATGCTCAAACACTCACGAACAAGCCGTGGAGATCAAGGAACTTCAACGGGGGCATTTTTTATCAAAAAAGCTCGTTTTTAGCTCCAGAAACGCCATTTCGTACCTAAGTGCCGGAAAATGCAGAAAACAATAAACGTGACACTATTTTACAAAACTAACCAAAAAACAAGGCTAAAAGATAGCAAAAGAAGGTAAAAAAGACAAGATGAACGCGTCAAAAATACGTTCATCAAACTCCCCAAACCAAACCTTTGCTTGTCCTCAAGCAACAAACTATCCTAAATGCAACACAAAAGGAGTCTCATGCCAAGTAAAGTGAACTAATCTATTGAATCTACCAAATGCTTATGAACAAAACCAAATAAGCATGACATGCAAGTAGGTTGAAGAATTCCTCGATTGCGAATATACACATTCTCATGTGCACTTGGTTAAACAAAGGAGTCTCTCGTAACATGTTCTACCTGGACCTGGTCAGTGACGACACAATGATGCATGTTATCATACTACAATTGCCCCGTGCCTATGAAACCGAGGGCTTACTACTCTTCACCAAGCGAGACTTTTCCTCAAGAGAGGGCGAACCAATACTGGCTCTCATCAAACGAAGGAGGGTTCCCTTAGAAAGATAACACTCCCTTATTCTACCCAGACTCTCAAGAATGAGCCTCTTTCAACCACTTCTTGAATAGCAAGACGAGGGTGGTCAAGAACAGGCCTTGGACAAAGGCGACACGAAACGAAAGATAGAATTTACAACTCGATACTTCACAAGGACAAAATATTTACATGACACTTGACACTACGAGACTGCTTTTGGCTTGCAACGACACTTCTTTTGCTTTTGGGTCTTATTCTTTATTTTCTTTCTTCTTCTTTTTTTTTTTATTTTTTTTATTTTCTCTTTTTCTTTTCTCTTTTTTTTTCTTCTTTTCTTTTTTCTCTTCTTTTTTTTTTTTTTTAATATAGGGGCAAGCAGCAGTACTAAGTGTCAAAAACACCTCCCCAAACCTATTCGAAAGAATAGGTTTGAGCACAAAGACGAAAAAGAAAAAGGAAAGACTCTTTTACAAAGACAGCTCCCCAAACCTATTCGAAAGAATAGGTTGGGACACAAACAAAAAGAAAAAGAAAAAGGAAACTTTACAACGACTCAAAGACGAAAGACAAGATCAATAAGGCAACCCCCTCCCCAAACCTATTCGATAGAATAGGTTTAATACAAGGAATCGCACACCTCACACTACCTCCTTCCTAGGCATTTGGCAATATCTAATCGAGGTGAAGAACTTGTCGCCTCTTACGTACATAATTACACGGGTTACAACCATAGACTCTAACATGCATCATTTTATAAGGCCATCGTGAACCACAGCAGAAGAAACACCACTCAAGGTGATGTCGAGACTATTAAGCTTAACTAGTGCACATGCGAATGTGACAAACCAAGCGAGACAAGCCTCAAACTACTTGCAAAGTGATGCAAGATATGATCAATGGTCATAAACACTTAGTCTACTCAATAAAAAAGTTCAAAAGACTTGGCAATAAACTCCACACACTACAACGTGCAACAATTAATCTAGGGATGATATGCATGCAACAATTTGAAAAAAAAAACACGACAAATCACATGAACTTGAGTAAAATCAGGCATGTACGAACCACACAAGCATATAGTGCTGAAAATCCAATACCCCCTCCCCAAACCTAAACTTTTGCTCGTCCTCAAGAAACAAGTGAAAACGGGTGCGCAAAGGTGAGAAGAATGAAAAAAACGAGGAAAATCTGGGTACAGGGTCCAGGCGGACCGCTTGGCGGGATCCAAGCGGTTCGCTTGTCAAGCGGAGCGCTTGGGAGGCTCCAGGCGCTCCGCTTGAAATTCCAGTAAGAATGAAATTCTTACTGGAATTCCAAGCGGACCGCTTGGGCTTGCCAAGCGCTTCGCTTGGCTCTGTTTCCAGATTTTCGATGTTTTTTCCTATCTTAATCACCTAAGGCACCAAGACAAACACTAGACTAACGAATCACGACAAAAGGCACACAGGCCACAACTACAAAAGCAAATAAAGAGTGCAAGAAACTAATGAAATGAAGTAAGATACAATAGGTACCTTGACCAAGTCAACTTCCACTTCATGAGTCGACTCGAGAGGCTCTAGGTACAGCTTAACTCTCTGGCCATTGACCTTGAAGGTAGCTCCGGTTTTGTTGTCCAAGAGTTCCACAGCACCATGGGGTGCTACTCGGACAATTTTTCAAATGGTCCGTCCCATCTAGAACGGAGTTTTCCAGGAAAAAGTCGCAACCGAGAGTTGAAGAGGAGTGCCTTTTGACCTGGGACTAAATCCTTGCGGATGATGCCTCTATCATGATACCTCTTTGCTCATTCCTTGTATATCTTACCACTTTCGAAGGCTTTCAATCTTAGCTCATCTAGCTCGGTGAGTTGCAAAAGTCTTTCTTCACCGGCTTTCTCCATATCAAGGTTCAATTGCTTGATAGCCCAAAGTGCTCTATGCTCCAACTCCACGGGTAGATGGCAAGCTTTCCCGTACACAAGCCGGTAGGGAGTGGTACGAATCACCGTTTTGAACGAAGTCCTATATGCCCATAGTGCATCTGGCAACTTGGTGGACCAATCCTTCCTCGAGGGTTTGACCACCCGCTCCAGGATTTTCTTGATTTGCCGATTGCTCACTTCCACTTGGCCAGAGGTTTGAGGATGATATGGAGTAGCAACGAAATGTGTCACCCCGTACTTCTTCATGAGATTAACGAAGACCTTGTTCACAAAGTGAGCTCCCCCATCGCTGATAATGGACCTCGGGGTCCCAAACCTATTGAAGATCACATCACGAAGAAAAGAGAGTACAACCTTGGCATCATTAGTCCGGGTGGGAACAGCCTCTACCCATTTGGTGACATAGTCGACCGCAACCAAGATATATTCGTACCCATTACTCTTAGGGAATGGTCCCATAAAGTCTATACCCCAAACATCAAAAGGCTCAACAACTAAGTTACCTTGCCGGGGCATCTCTTGTTGCTTGCCAATGTTGCCACTCCGTTGGCATGAGTCACATTGCACCACAAATGAGCGCGCATCTTCAAACAAGCTGGGCCAAAAGAACCCGGATTGAAGCACCTTGCGAGCGGTCTTTTGGCCACTATAATGCCCTCCACATTCTAACTCATGGAAGAATCTCAGTATCAACAATTGCTCTTTCTCGGGTACACACCTCCGCAAGACTTCATCTCCTCCCTTGCGGAACAAGTACGGGTCATCCTATATGTAATGGCGACAATTCCTCACAAGTGAACGCCGTTCAGGTCCAGAGAGATGGGTTGGCATCACATTTGTGGCTAAGAAGTTAACGATATCGGCGTACCATGGTTCCAACTCTATGCGCATCAACTGATCATCGCGCAAATCATCTGGGACGGGTGTGTCATCTTGTGGAATGTTTGGCAACCGGGACAAGTGGTCCGCCACTAGATTTTCCTTGCCACTTTTATCAATTATCTCCACTTTGAACTCTTGGAGAAGAAGTACCCAACGCATCAAGCGGGGCTTGGTTTCACGCTTAGCAATCAAATGCTTGAGAGCTGCATGGTCAGTGTGAACAAAAACTTTGTACCCAGTAATATAGGAACTGAATTTACTTAGAGCAAAAATAACCGCTAAGAATTCTTTCTCAGTGGTAGTATAATTCATCTTAGCAACATCTAATGTCTTACTAGCATAGTAAATCACTCTGAAACGGTTATCAACCTTTTGACCAAGAACAACACCCATAGCATAGTCAGAAGCATCACACATAATTTCAAAAGGAATTTTCAAATCCGGAGAGACTACAATAGGGGTTGTTAAGAGTTTCTCCTTAAGTATGTGGAAAGCGTCAAGACATTCTTATGTGAATTCGAAGGGAACATCTTTAGCAAGCAAGTTACTCAAGCACTTAGCTATCTTAGAGAAATCTTTGATAAATCTCCTATGGAAGCCTACATGCCCAAGGAAGGATTGCAATTCACGCACACAAGTAGGTGGAGGTAACTTTTCAATGATTTCAAGTTTCCCTTTGTCTACCTCTATCCCTCTTTTAGAAATAGCATGTCCTAACACAATTCCCTCTTTAACCATATAGTGACTCTTTTCCCAACTCAAGGTAAGATTACATTCAATACACCTCCTTAAGACACGATCAAGTTTATCAAGACAATCATCAAATGAATCACCGTAAACGGAAAAATCATCCATAAATACCTCAACAAATTTATTCACCATGTCGGAGAAGACGGAGAGCATGCAACGTTGGAAAGTGGCCAGAGCATTGCACAATCCGAAGGGCATCTTACGATATGCGAAAGTGCCGAAAGGACATGTGAAGGTGGTCTTCTCTTGGTCCTCGGGAGCTATAGGAATCTGGTAGAAACCTGACAAACCATCCAAGAAACAATAGAACTCTCGCCCAGCAAGGCGGTTAAGCATATCATCGATAAATGGCAAGGGAAAATGATCCTTCTTAGTGGAAGAATTTAATCTCCTATAATCTATGCACATACGACAACAGGTTGTCTTCCTAACGGGTACTAATTCCCCTTTATCATTAGCCTCAACCGTCATTCCGGATTTCTTAGGAACTACATGGACGGGACTAACCCATTTGCTATCCGGGGCTGGGTAAATCATCTTAGCATCTAGGAGTTTAAGGACCTCTTTTTTCACAACCTCTTGCATAGCTGGGTTTAACCTACGTTGTGGTTGCCTAACGGGTTTGGAATCCTCTTCTAAGGCTATCTTGTGGGTACATTGCACTGGGCTTATGCCCTTTATGTCTCTATACTCCATCTTATGGCTCCAGTATTCCTTCTTAACACCTCTACTAACTTAGATTCTTGCTCCTCACTAAGTTTAGAAGATATTATTACCGGCTTAGACTCATTCTCTCCTAGGAAAGCATACTTCAGATGACTTGGTAATGGCTTTAGCTCGAGTGTTGGCTCACTGGGTGGAGGTGTCACTCCCTCATCTTCATCTACTTCTAGGGACTCCTCTACTTCTTCCCCTAGAGGAATTTCGGGTGCACTATCTAGGAGGGCTGTCATAGCTAACACTTCTTCGGTGACAAATCCCTCTTCAAGGTTCATAGTAAGAGCGGCTTCTAAAGGGTCGCTAACTTGATGAGCAAAATAAGTATCACAAGAGACATGTTCATAACAATAAACAAATTTAAGTTCTTCAATCATAGCTTCCTCAGAGTCAGGTTCACATACCTGTTTGTATTGATCGATCTGAACTTTGTCTCCGAGTACCTCCATGGTGATCTTTTTCCCTCGAAGCTCCAAACATGTGTTGGTGGTAGCCATGAAGGGTCTGCCCAAAAGCAAAATATGCTCCTTTCTCGAACTTGTACCCTTGTCTGCTGTTTCCATCACCACAAAGTCGGTTGGTACAATGATTCTATCCACCTTCACTAGAATATCCTCGACTATCCCAAGTGGGCGTTTCACACTTCGATCAGCCATTTGAACGACCATGCTAGTGGGTTGGATTTTTCCCAACCCCAACGCCTTGTAGATGGAGTATGTCATTAGATTAATGCTAGCCCCCAAATCAAGCATTGCTTTTGTGGATCGGCCGTTTCCCATGGTGATACTAATTATGAAACTCCCGGGATCCTTTTGCTTCAAAGGTAACTCATGCACCGAGTTAACCATTTCAAGTTCAGCCACATCCCCTTTCTGGAAAATCTTCTTATTACTCCCACCTCTTTGAAAAATTTCGTGTAAGCGGGAATATTTTGAATCAATTCCAGAAGGGGAACGTTCACCTCTACTTTTGATAGGATCCCATATATAGGTGAGTCTCGGATGTCCTTCTTAGCTTCTTTTATCCTTCCGGGAAAGGGAAGATGGGGTTTAGGGGGCACATAAGCACTAGGCGCCTTATGGAGTCCGCCCTCCTTTTGTTGTGCACCCCCTTCCTCATCTTCCTTATCCTTCTCAGTAACATGTTCAGGGGTTGGTGCGGCTTCTTCTACCACCCTCTTCTCCAAGTGCTCATTATCATCACCTACATCACATGCATTATTAGATAAAGGTTTAACTTTTGAAGGATACATCAAAGGATATGGTGGTATCGACTCCTTGCCACTCCGCAAAAGTATGTTTGCCTCTTCAAACTCCTCCTCAATTTTGGAGCTTCCACAATGTTCTTCTTCACTTTCCAGATCAGCCTCAAATCCCTCAATGAACTCCTCTTGACGATTAAGATTTCTTTCATTTTTGGAAAAATCAGAATTTTCCTCCCAGGTCCCAGGCGGACCGTTTGACAGAGCGCAAGCGGAGCGATTGCCAAGCGCTTCGCCTGGCTCCTGGAGCTTCTTTTTTTTCTCCTTCTTTCTCTGCTGGAATTTTAAGCCCTCCGCTTGACTGCTCCAAGCGCTCAGCCAGGATTTCCAGTGGGTTTTCTTCATGCATATGACACTCGGAACCCCTTTCTTTACTCATTTTCTCGTCTAGTAACTCGAGCATGACCTCAGATTCTCCTAGAACTTCATACACACACTCCATTCTGGTATCAAAATCCTCTTGGTATTTACCCGCTACTTCGAGCACATTTCCCCAAACCTTCATTAGAGTGGATAACACCTCCTCTTCCTCTTCGGAGAAGCACTCCTCTTCACCTTGAGCTTGCGAGTCTTCAGCCTCAAAGACGTAATATGGAATATTTTCGCCCGAGCATGTTTTCACTTTATAATCGAAGTTGTCATCATAAGAACTAATGGCAATAGGCTTGGGTTCTCGATACATCTTCGAGTAGTCAACCAGTGGCACAAGAGTACGGTTATGTGTCGCAACGAGCAATCTCCCAAAAACCTCTTTGATTTGGGATACGGTACAATTCTCCATACCGTCACATGCACCATCTATCACCAACTGCAAGTCTTCATCCAATCCCCGATAAAAACAAGTAATCAGTTCATATTCGCTCAACCGATGATGTGGGCATTCGCTCTTGCAGAGCTCAAATCTCTCTAGAGCATCGCAGAACCTTTCTCCCTTCCGCTGAGTGAATTCAATTATCCGCCTCTTGAGCTCTTCATTTTCCCTAGGCGAAAGGAACCGATCAAGAAAGGCGTCTACCACGTCTTGCCAACTGATGAAACGTTGTCAAGGTCAATCAAATAAATTTGTAATTAGCCAAAGGCAATCCACAACTACAACGAAAACCGTAGTTAGTAGCAGAATGACTCGAGTGTCATTCTCTCAGGACTATAACTCGCTTTATCAAATCTAATTTAGAATATAAAAACAACAAACAAATAGCAAAGGGGTTTCTAGCAGATAATGGAGATTGGTGATAGTATGGTCCTTCTTAACATAATGGGTCGATAATCATGCATAAATTCCTCGGTCTTGCATAGAGATCTTTGAATCAATCTAGTGTCCTGTTGCAAGTATTAAGCACTACGAAGATAATCTGGTCTGACTAGTCAATCACGATTGTCCTAATGTGTTCCGTAATTATTCAACACTACGAAGATAATTGGTCTGATGGTCGACTAGTGTCCAATTGTGCATAATGATCAATACAACATACGAGAATTTTGGTTACAACTGATCAACGAAATAAAGCAATGACACGGAGTATAATGCGCGATATAGCCATTAGCATGATTATCTTCCCTCGCTAAGAATTCACATACTACCACCAATGATAAGTTTAGCTACTCATAATAGGCATGCAATCAAGAGATATCATAGAAGAAAACATGTTGAAAGAATATAAAATAAGTAGAATAAAACTTGTAAGATACAAAGTTACCGAAGGTTGTCAATCTCCGGATGATTGCGGTCCTACGAGCTCCAAACTGCTATGAAAAAGTATCCCCTAAGCTACGGAACTCCCAGGACAGGCCCCGGGAAGTTCCTACCTAAAACTATAGAGAGAGGTGAGAAAGTAGGCTTGGAGAGATATGATTTTCGGAGAAAAACTGAGCTCTATATATGGGCCCCGAATTAACTGTGGGGCGGTTCGCCCCCCGGCTTTTTCACGGAATTCCGCGTTTTTCGACGCGGATTTGGATTTCTTCACCTTTTCGGACTCGGTTTCAGAATTCTAATGGCCTTCTAACCTCCAGATTCGACCCCTAGACTCCAAATCCTATCCGGAAACCTTCAGATACTCCAAATAGGCTTCTGGAACACCAATTCCTTGTCAGCTTCAATATATTTGACCAGAAATCCCCGAATTTCAACCAAAACCTGTAAAATAAAATCTAAAGGGAAACGTGACACTATTCTAATAAAATGTACTAAAATATAGCTAAATTAACATAGAGGATAGCTAAAATAGGTGAAAAAGACTCGAATGAAAGTGTAAAATACACATTCATCAAACTCCCCAAACTGAACCTTTGCTTGTCCTCAAGCAACTAAGCTAGACTCTAATACAAAAAACATGCAAGACACAAAATGGAGTTTCATGTCAAATAAAATGAACTAATCTACTGAATCTACCAAATAACATATGAACAAAAACCATATGAATCAAAGCATGAATATAGGTTGAAGAATACCTCGATTGACTTATACACATCCACATAAGCACTTATGTCAAGACAAGATAGTCTCTCGTAACATTCTCTACCTGGACCTAGTCAGTGACGACGTAATGAAGTATGCTAAGATACGAATGGTTGCCCCGTGCCTATGAAACTGAAGTCTTACTGCTGTTCCACCATGTTAAGACTTTTCCTCAAAAGAGGTCGAACCAGTACTGGCTCTCATCAAACGAAGGAGGGTTCCCTATAAAAGATAACACTCCCCTATTCTACCCATCTCTTAAGTAAAGTCTTAAGCTATTCACCACTTCCTGAATGGCAGGACGAGGGTGGTCTAGAACAAATGACACTCAAGACAAAAAAGATAAAAAATAGAAAAACACGATTACGAACATTACGAAAATGGAAAAGACCCAAACTTTGTTAAACTGCTATTTGGCTTTCTTTTTGGACCCTTCTTTGCTTTTTTGGGTCTTTTTTTCTTTTTTCTTCTTCTTTTTCCTTCCAGATTCTTTTTTTCTGGAATTTTTCTTTTTCTTTTTTTTCGAATTTTTTTTAGCCAGCAGTAGCATAACAAAGAGAGAAACAAAAAACTCACACGACCTCCCCAAACCTATTCGAAAGAATAGGTTGGAGTACAAAATTTACGGAAAAGGAAAAATAAACTCACGATACGAAAAATGAAAAACAGAAACAAGTCTAATGATGGTGTAACCCCCTCCCCAAACCTATTCGGAAGAACAGGTTATAAACAAAGGATCACACAACCTCACACTACCTCCTTCCTAGGCATTTAGCAATCTCAAAGCATGGTGAAGACTTGTTGCCTCTTAGGTACATAATTACTCGGGAAAACAACCATAAGATCCTAACATGCATCATCCTATTATAAAGGCCTTCGTGAACCGCAGTAGAGAAAACACCACTAAGTGATGTCGAGACTACCTAGCTCAACTAAGTGCAATACATAAATGTGACAAGCCAAGCGAGAAAAACCTCAAACAAATTCATAGAGATGAAGCATACGATTAATGGCATAACTAGTTGATCTACCCAATACAATAATTCAAAAACTTCGGCCATAAACTCCATATAAAACATGCAAGACTATGCTAGGATGAATGTAGTGAAATGCAACCTAAAAATCTAAGAAAGCAGTAAACGTGCAAATGCAAATGCAGACTGATAAAGCATGCGAGGTACTATACTCATCCTACCAATACCAAGCTCCAAACTAACAACATCAGATCACTTAAATCCCATACCCCCTCATGAAATTTACGCTAGTCCCTAGCTGTAAGAAAATGAGGAAATAAGATGTGATACTAGATGTTACCCCATGGTTTGGCCTCGGTCGGCTGAGTATGCTGCTTGTGGGTTATTGGGCCTCCTCTGTGAGCTTTATAGGGTGTCATCAGGTCTTCTGGTAAGTGCGGTAGTTTCACTTATAGGCTGGACAGGAACAACTCCTCTATCAGGATCATCATTGCCCGTATGGCCTTCATTGTCACTACTTTCACGCACATCCTCACTAGTAGAGTTGTAGTGGCAGGTAGAATTCTCAAGTGTAGCCGCCGCTGTTATGGAATCCTCCATCCTGGAGCCCTCCAATAGGATGTGAACTGTTGAAGGGGAAAGGGCAGTGGTATCAGGACCTCCCCCTCCAACGTTTTACACCTCGAGAAGGTTTCAGTAAGCTGCTTGGACACTCAGAAGTCTTCTACCTTTTTCTCCAATTTTGTCCACATTCTCTACCGTGTATCCGACCGATGTCTATATGATGCTCACTTTAGAGGCAGGCAAGGGGCACCCTAACAAGGTGCTGGGTACCCATGTCATTACGTTTTGGAACCAAGCTAGCGCTTCGGAACCTTCGAGCAACTTCGGACTCAAGATCGAATCCGTCGCGGCAAGACTGTCCCGGTGCCTTCATGTTCACTCGAACTCTGCAGTCCTCGTGATGGAGTGCTGACATAATAGTGATTTCTGACCCTTCGGTGGTGCATGAATAGGCATAGGAGTCCTTACTCCAGGCGTACTCTAGCTCCTCCTCTTGGATAATCCACGACGTTGTTGCCAAACCCCTTGGCTCGAACGCACATCTAGCGAGATCACCTTCATTGACATGGTTCTTCACAACGATCATACGGGAATGCTCCTTCCCCTTGGTATGGTACCTACAAACAGCTGTTAGCACCTCGAATGACTCAAAAGTGACTCAAATACATACTAGTGTAAAAATGAAACACACAAGTGATAAAATCAACAATCGAACTCCCCAAACCGCTATGTGTAGCCTAGCTTCTTCATCATGCAACATATCAACGTAACTACTACATGCAATACATCACATCATGCTCTTACTAGACAACCAATATCCTTGATAACAAGGCTCAATTCCTACCATAGCAGCGCAAAAATTCTACCAGCATAAATCCTCATTCTCAACTAATAAGCATTCTATCGTCAAATCCACCAACATTACACCAATAAACATATCCATATGCTAGAAATCAAAGATAAAGACATAATGCATAACAAGATATGTCATCTAATAGCAAAATACCCAAATCAACAATTTAAGCAAAATTGAGCATGCAATTGATAGTAAATAACATGTCTAATCATATAAACAACATACCCATGCATCAAACAAGCATAATTGAAGCTCAAATTAGAAAACCCCCAAATTCAAAAATTAGGGTTCTTAAAGATGATACCTCAGATCTGCAAATCTAACGAATTAGGATGAAATCTGTTCGGATAGGATGATAGATCATGTAATAGGCTTCGAATTAAGCTAAAGAACACTCAATTTGGTCAAGAAATGAAGAAGTTATGAAGATTTAGAAGCAAAATCGCACTTTTCGGGTTTTTTGGGAGTTTGGATGAAGAAGAATGAAGAAAATAAGGTTTTGGGGTTCAAATCCGCGTTTTTGAACACCTGGGGCCGTGGGGCGGTTCGCCCCGTGGTTCCCGTCGTCAGAAAAATGCGGTTTTAATCCCCGAAACCAATTTTTTTCAAAAAACCACTCGAAAAATCTCACTCAAACAAAAGCACATACGACACACACATGAACAAATTCGCGTATGAGAAGCAAATATTTCAAGAATGAATGCATGCAGAAAAGCAGTAAAGAAAGCGATAAAAAATTCCGGGTTGCCTCCCGGATAGCATCATTGTTTAAAGTCTTTGACATGACTCCTGTCTGCGCCTATCTCCTCTTTTTGCGGGTACTAGACTTCCCCTTCATTGATCTCCTCTCCATTCCACGAACTTGTGAATAAGAAAGAATATAGGCTGCAAGACCACAATAGTGAGTAGTAATATCTGGCGGTTCCGGTGGATCAGGTATGGCTTGCAATACGTGTCGCTTGCCATCCACTTCGATGGTGCAACTTCTTTGGTAGATGTCCATCACGGAGCGTAACTTGGTCAAGAATGTTTGCCCTAAGAGAATGACATCCCCCGTCCCAGGTGCAGATGTCGGCATAACTACGAAATTGGTGTATATAGATGCTTCACCAATCTTGACCAACACATTTTTCACAACGCCCTCGGGTCTCATAAAGGATCCATCCACCAGTTGCACAATAGCCCTTTGCTCAGATAGTTTTCCAATGTTGCTCTTTTCAAACACATTCAAAGGAATTATGTTTGAGTAGGATCTCGTATCTAGTGTGGCACGGACATCTTCAAGCTCACCAATCCCTACCTTAACATCGAAACTTTTAGGGAGTGGTTCGGGATCCTCTTCCTCCTCATCACTTGTGTCAGAACTAAGGCCCTTCTCTTCTTCCTCAGCCTATAGAAGTTCTTCCTTCATGCAAAACTCACACCTAACAACCTTCTTGATGGTGACTCCGTCAGGTACATCACCAGCCAACGTAATGGCATTCGTCTTCACAGTGTTGCTAGGCAGTTTGCCTTGTTCCCTACTTGCTCCTCGGTCGATCAACTCTTGCATCTTTTGATGGGCAAGCCTAGTTGTTGGTCCCTTTAAACAACAAGAAAAGACTAGAGGTGGGGGGGGTGAATAGTCTTTTCAAACTTTTGTCGTTTAAAACTTTCTCAGCAAGTACTTATTACTTTTCAGTAATGAGGTTGCTGATACTTAACTTTCTCAGCAAGCGTAAGTTACTTTACAGTAGCTTGATTTGCTGATACTTAAAATCAGAGAGTGGAAGTCTTTGAAACAATAAGTGCTCTTTCAGCAAGTAAAGGTTTCAGCAAGTGAAGTGAGTGACTGTGTACAAACAGATATAATTTGCTGAAAGCTAAATGCAGTAAGTAAATCACACAAACGCTTTTATAGTGGTATCTGAGAGTGGCGTAATCTCTCAACTAATCCACTTTGTCCTTTCTAGGACTGAATCCACTAAGATATGATTGAGGTTCCTTACAATCTCCTATCTAAAGCGATTCAACAGAAACCAAAGCACACTTGCTTTGTCTCCAACCTTGTTCTCCACCAAACTTGGTACTTTTAATCAGTAAAACCTTGCTCGATTAAGTTCCCCCAGAATATCACGCCTGAAAGGGTGTATTTTCAGTTATAGAGTTTTGGGGTGAGATTACTTAATTATAACTTATTCAGTTACAACAAGTAATCTAAGAAACACAACTTGGAATACTTTGCAGTAAACAAGTTTGATTGTTTCTGGTGTCAAGACTTGTTCTTGTTCGAAAGAAAGAACGCTTAACTAATTTCTTAGCCGAGTTTGTTCTACTTCTTCACAAGTAGCTTTTTCAAGCTTTAAGTCTTGGAACGGATCAATGGCAGTAAGAGTGTTTGAAGGTTTGTGAGTTTTTAAGCACATGTGAGAGTTTGATCACGTTTTTGACACACTTCAACTCTTTGCCAGATGACCTCTATTTATAGTGTGAGTAAGGAGCCGTTTGAATTTCAAATCCTAAGGCTTTTGTTCCTTAACATGTCACTATCTTGCTTTTGTACTTTCAGCAGCGTCCTTTGTTTGTCTTCTAGTCTTCATGTCCTTCGCCTGTAAGCTTTGCATTAAATGCACATTTGAATAGAATTCAAACATTAACATTGGAGCGCAAAATCACGTACATTCAGCAAGAAGTCACATATGTTCATCAGCAAGTGTTCATTCTCAGTTTCAGCAAGCACAACCTACTCTGTCTTTCAGATTTTCACTTATGCAATGTTGTTGCTGAAAATTCCACTTTCTGAGCAACACGTGCCTTACCAGTCTTCAGCAATCTTCAAGTATTCAAGTCTTCAAGTTTTCAGATCTTCAAAAAGTCTTCATGATTCTGACCGGTTTCTTATTTGCTTCAATAATTTGTTTGTCATAAACAAAATATATCTTCAGCAAATGCTTCAATAGGTCTTTTTCTTTTCAGAAAATAAGATTCATTAAAGCTAAGCATCAATAAGATATTTTCTTTTCAGAAAATAAAATACATCATACGCTAAAGTGTCAATAAATTATTTTCTTTTCAGAAAATAAAATACGTCATACACTAAAGAAATAACTTATCTAACACCTAACTAAGTCATCAGCAAACGTTCCTCTTTTACAATGTCCTTAAAATTCTAAATTCCTATGGACCCTAAGAGTACTAGTTACTGGACTGTTCTTAATTTAGCATGGTTAATTGCTCATCAAAATTACAAGTTTCCTAACAAATTTCCCCCTTTTTGATGTTAGCAATCCATGGCTAAATTAATTGTTACTCTTTTAGAGGTTTCTGATGTTGAATACATCAGATGATTAATGCAAGCATACTTGAATAAATAAACAGTAAGCAAAAGTAAGTTGCATAATCAAAACCAATAAGAGTCAAAAGTTTACAAGAAAGCATAGATAACAAGGAATCAGCACACAAAAACTTTAGCAGGGACTTAAGCTCTTTCAGAGGATTTTCTCAAAATCTCTCTTACACTCTTCTCAACAAGTGCAATGAATTCAACACAATCCTTCTCGTAGTTTTCCAGAAGCCTACGGACTTGTAGTTGAAGAATTCTTGCATTTTTGCAGGCAGTATGATGATGCTTTTCAGCATTCATTTCCATGTAGTTAATTACCCACAAATGCATGCCCCAATTGCTTGCATGGAGAAGCTGTGTATCTGAAATGTTTCTCGGATGAATCTTTCTTAACTAGAGAAGATCTTCTTCTTGATCCTTAGCAGTGAGATAGAAGTACTCATAAGGAATCAATCCAAGTTTCTTCTTAGGTTTTTTTGTTATCGGGTCAGCATAGTAAGCAATGCCAGGTGGCTTTATCAAATCTGGTTCTTGCTTGTATGTCTTACCAATGGCAACTCTTCTTACATAGACCTCTAGATTCAACCATTTCCCAGCAACATTTCTTGGGAGAGATTCTTCCCTTTGATTTCTTTGGACCTTGAGTTCAATCCATTTGAACATTTGATTCAAAATGGCTGTAGGAAAGAACTCATTTACCAGCAAGTCTTCCAGCTTTAAGATCCAGCAACCATGAATGTTTCTGATCACATTCTGAGTGGTTTCATCATTGCTGGTCTTTGTATATTCAATTCCGGAGCCAATAGCAATGTTGGCCAGCCTTTTCTCTTCCTGCCTTTGCCTTCTTCTTCTTGATTTAGCATTGTCTTGATCTCTTGCTGAAGAGTCAGACGAAAAATTCCTTGAATGGCCAGACGGAGTTCTGGCTGTTAAGGGTCTAGCTCTTATGGCTTGAGCTATTGTTTGATTGTCATCATCTTCATTCAGATTGTGATGACTTTCAGTGTGCTAGAAATCTTGAGTTTCAGCAGCGGTTTTTCTCTTTTTGGTACTTGCTGAATTTAACTCAGTTTCTGCTTGTCTTTTAGAACTTTTCTCTCTTTCAGCAAGAGGTTCTAATGGAAGTGGCGCATCATCAGTAGGAGTAGGAGGGGTTTGATTGCTTTTTCTAGTCTTCTTTTCCCCCTTAGACATGGATTGCAACATCGGAGTGATGTGCAGAGAATAAAACTCATTGCAATTTTCAGCAAGAGTGTTGAGACTGTTATACTTCATGATGATTTCTTGTTGGTCAGAGTTCATTGTTGCTAACTCTTTTTGAATAGTCATCATGTCTTTTCTCTGTTGCGGCCTTCTCATCCATAATATTCTGAGCTTTGACAAGAGCTTTGCTAGCAAGAGAGCTTGACTTACATCTTCTTCATAGCTCTTGTGATAAAGACTGATGTCTTTCTGAGCTATAGTTAACGTTGTAGTGCGTCTCAGCACTGTAGCCAATATCTTTCCAATGTCAAGTGGGCTCTTAGCAAGCAATGCTTCATCTTCAGCTTTGCAGGCATCATGGACTTGCTTTAGTGCTAAAATTCTGGGAGTAAAACTCCTCAACTCTGGGAAACGGCACTAAATGAGGTTGTAAGGAGTGAGCCTTAATTTCAGTAGCAAACTGATCATCTCGTAAAAGCAACTCGGCTCTAATGAATCTCCTTCATAAGTGAGAAATTATTAGGAGGAGGAATCTGAACGATTTTGGGTCTTTCTTGGATTGTTCATCTCATTTTCTGACAAGTCGTTCATCATCCTCAGATCATCAAGTTGAGCGACTTTTTTCCTTTGCTTTGTCAGTGTCACGTCTTTCTGTTGAGTGGTTTGCTGATGGCAACACTTCAGACTCAACGACTGGAGTTTCACCAGTAGATATGTTGTGATTGAGTAGTTGCTGAAGGCAACGGTTGTGAGACTCAATAAATGGAGTTTCGCCAGTAGTAAGTGCGAAGGGATGGGACTTCCTTTGATTTTGGTCTT
>CM051456.1:28005345-28111270 GCA_028274465.1 Plantago ovata | reverse complement strand
TTGATTCATACATAACTGGAAAGGAAGGTGAGACCTTGTTGTCTTCTACCTTTACCTTAAACTTAGTAACACAATCAACAAGCCTGTTGAAAATGTACTTAGCCCAGTTAAGTTCCGATTTATTTTCATAGATATGCATCAGCAATGGCCATCTTCTCAGGCCTACTTGGTCAATTCCTCCAACTTGGGAGTCAAGAACTTTAATCAGTAGCAGAGCTACTAGACCAAGTGAGGGCAGAGATGCTTTCTCTTAACGTGCTTTGTCCAAGTCACGGGAGCTATCTCGCCTTTCTTCATTTTTGCATTTCTGACGTCACTGTAGAAAGCTTCAATTTCTTCGTCAGTGGCAGTGACGTCATCTTCAGTTCCAGTGGTTGGAATCTGAAAAATCTCCGCTAAATCAGTCCATTTCAGGACGATTTGCGTGTTCTGAACATAAGTAAGGATCACTTTTTCAGTGACTCCATTACTGTCTGTAAGGGACTGGATTTCTGCATTGTTGTAGAATTCCATAGTATCAATCATGCTCACTTGCTTAGTGCGAGCAGAGATAAAGTTCATGAGGCCTTGCTGCTTGATGAACTCAAGCGCCTCTTCATTTTGGTCATCAAGTTCTTGTTCATAAAAGTACCTAATGTACTTTTCTTTTGCAAACCCTCCCCATTGCATCAACATCTCACACTTTGCAGTGTCAAGATATGACGGAGGCATAGGTTTTACAGTGATTCGGTCGTTTTTCAACACAACTTTCGTGTGTCTGGGTCAGAGTAGTCACCGGAGCAGTCATGCGTGTTTCAGCACTATCAACCTTTGACGATTTTGAGGACTTTGATACTGTCTCTTGGGAGCCATTTCTTATATAGAGCAAGAAATTGTACGAAAAGAGATAGTTTGCTTTTTGACCGGAGGTACAGTAGTTTCAGGCTAGAAATTGCAGAGAAAGAAATGTGAGTTAAAGAATTTTGTCATTTCTCTAACTCCTTCTTTATATAGTGTCTCTGGTGTGTGAGAAACTCAATCGATTTGAGCTCTCAGCAAGGGTAAAACAGAGAAACACTGGAGATAGTGGAGCCTTTGCATTGAATGCGTAGTGGCCCACTAACTAAAACCGTCAGAGCACTCTCTCTCTTTGTTTTGTTAGCCGTTAGATTAATAACTCCTTTTAATCAATGGCCACGATTGAATTTCATGTCATGATTATTGCGAGTTTATCTGTGCCAGCTTAACGTCACAAATTGATTTTACCGAGTAATAAGGGATAGATTGCTTGCTGAAATAGACAAGAATCTTTTCAGCGAGTTTGAATTAACAATCTAGATACTTGCTGAAAGTTCCCCCTTACTTAGATATCTCATATTTTCTAAGTTTAAAAGATATTTCTGATTTCCCGTATCAGTAAATTCTTTTGCATTGAGACATCCTTTGGTATAATCTGAGAGATGAGCTTTTGCTCTTTTCTGAGTTCCCGTCTCAGAAAATTCCTTTGATACTTGAATACCTGTTTCAGTATCTTTTGATTGTCTGAGTACCCGTCTCAGCAATCCTTAAGTTCTTTCACTTACTGAGTGCCTGTCTCAGCAAGTGGTCAAGTTTCCTAACAAATACCTGTTTTGAAGGAATTACTTGCTGAATGCCTGTTTCAGCAATCATGTTGTGACTTATCATTTCTTAGAAGAAATCAGTGACTTGGTCTTTTGGACAGGAATACTTTGGCTTGCTGAATACCTGTTTCAGCATTCTGCCAAGTGTATCCTTTATTGAGGTAGTTCAATCAATCCAAGGTTATACCTTAGCATTGCGAACCTATTATCCGGTAGGGGCTTGGTAAAGATGTCAGCAAGCTGATCTTCAGTACCTACTTTCACAACCTCAATATCACCTTTTTCCACATGATCTCTAATGAAATGATGTCTAATATCAATGTGCTTGGTCCTAGAGTGAAACTTAGGATTTTGCGTAATTGCAATAGCACTTGTATTATCACAAAAGATTGGTGTTTTCTTTGCAGAAATACCATAATCTCTTAATTGTTGCTGAATCCATAGGATTTGAGCTGTGCAACAACCAGCTGCAATGTATTCAGATTCAGTAGATGAATTGGCGACACACGTTTGCTTCTTGCTGAACCATGATATAATCTAGTACCCAAAAACTGACAAGTTCCAGAGGTACTTTTTCTATCAAGAGTTGATCCACCATGATCAGCATCAGAATAGCCAACCAATTCAAGTCCAGAATCTTTTGGATACCATAATCCAACATTGACTGTACCTTTAACATATTTCAGTATTTTAATTGCCTTTTTGTAGTGTGATTCTCTTGGATCAGATTGGAATCTTGCACACACACAAACAGCATACTGAATGTCAGGTCTACTTGCTGTTAAATACAACAAGGAACCAATGAGCTTCCTATACTTGTGTTCTTCAACACTTTTGTCCTCTTTAGTATAGCCCAATTTGGTACCAACACTCATAGGGATCTTTTCAGGTTTCTCATCCTCTTTGATCCTAAACTTTATGAGCATTTCTTTCGCATACTTTGCTTGATTTATGAATATTCCATCTTTGAGTTGCTTGACTTGCAATCCTAGGAAATAATTCAATTTACCCATCATACTCGTTTCAAACTTATTAGTCATGAGTTTGGCAAAATCATCACAAAGTTGCTTGTCCTTAGATCCAAAAATTATGTCATCCACATAAATTTGAACTAAGATTAATTTACCATCATGGTTCATGGTAAAAAGAGTTTTGTCAACTTCACCTTTCTTGAAACCATTTTCCAGTAAGAACTTAGCTAAGGTATCATACCATGCTCTTGGTGCTTGTTTTAGACCATATACAGCTTTCTGAAGCTTATATACCATTTTGGTTTCTGAGGGAAGTTCAAAGCCAGGGGGTTGTTCTAGGTAGACTTCTTCAGCAAGTTCACCATTTAAGAATGCACTCTTAACATCCATTTGGTAAACAATGAAGTCATTGTGAGCAGCAAAGGCCAAGAAAAGCCTAGTTGCATCCAATCTTGCAACTGGAGCGTAAGACTCATCATAGTCCAATCCTTCAGTCTGACAGTAACCTTGAGCAACTAAGCGTGCTTTGTTTCTTGTTACTTCACCAGACTCGCTCAGCTTGTTTCTGAACACCCATTTTGTACCAATAGCTTTCTTATCTTCAGCAAGTGGCACAAGTTTCCAGACTTTGTTTCTTTCAAATTGATCCAATTCTTCTTGCATTGCCTTTATCCATTCAGAGTGCTTCAAAGCTTCTTCTATGGTTTTAGGTTCAATTTCTGAAACAAAGCAAGAGAATAAAGCTTCTACTTCTACGACAGTTGCTTCTTCAGCAAGTCCTTGAGTAGCTTTGGATCTAGTCACTTGGCGTTTATTAATATCGCCAATCATATCCGTAGAGGGATGATCTCTAATCCATTTATTAACAGGTTTCCTGTTTGTTGGATCAGGATATGTTTGCTCATCAGCAAGTGACTCTTCAGTATGTACTTGTTCAGTACTACTGGGAATTTGTGTCTCTGCTGAGATTTGTTCTTCAGCAATTGCTTGTTCAGCATTGCTGGGTTGAGGTATTTCATCAGCAGGCACTGGAGATTGCGTAATTTCAGCAACTTCCGGAGCAACCGCATCTTTTGCTGGAAATTCTTTGTCGTGAACTATATTTATCTTTTCATGACCAGGAGGAGGAGAGTCATTGTCAGAATCATCATTTAGTTCAATTGACTTTATTTGCCTAGCATCAGATTCAGTTCTTTGCTCATGTATGATTAGCTTTTTCATACATTCTGATATTTCTTCTTCAGCAGGCACACCTTGTGACTTTTCGTAGAATACAACATGCACAGATTCTTCAATCTTTTGTGCCTTTTTGTTGTAAACTCTGTAAGCTTTACTATGCAAGGAGTACCCAAGAAATATCGCTTCGTCTGCCTTTGGTTGAAATGTTCTTAGGTATTCTCTACCATTGTTAAGAACGAAACACTTGCATCCAAATACTCTTAGATGAGTGATGTTAGGAGGTCTTCCAACAAATAATTCATAAGGAGTTTTGTTGTATTCCTTAGTAATCAAACATCTATTCTGAGTATAGCAGGCGGTATTAATCGCTTCAACCCAGTAAGCCTCACTTATCTCAGTGTCAGCAAGCATTGTTCTTGCGGCTTCTTTCAGGGTACGATTCTTCCGTTCAGTTATGTACTGGTTTACAAACTTAGTACCATGGTCTGTCCTTATGACTTTTACCTTGTCATTTTTCATGACTTCAAGCTTATTCAGCAAGATAGGTATTTCAGTCTTGGTTTCAGATTTGTGCTTGATGAATACTACCCAAGTGAATCTTGAATAGTCATCTACCACGACTAGACCATACTTCTTACCGGCATAGCTCGTTGAAGAAGATTCAAACAAGTCCATGTGTAAGAGTTGTAAAGGTTTTGTAGTTGACGGTACTGCCTTGTTCTTGAAAGAAGATTTGGTTTGCTTTCCTTGCTGACATGCATTGCAAACACCATCCTTCTTAAAAGTAACCCTAGGTAATCCAACTACAAGTGCCTTTTTAGACAGCTTATTCAGCGTCTTGAAGTTTAGATGACTTGTTCGTTTATGCCATAACCATGCTTTTTCAGCAAGACAATCATGATCTGAGACAAGGCATTTTTCACGTTTGCTGAAGACCAATCAACGGTGTACAAGCCTCCTGATCTTCTTGCAATCATTATTACCTTTTTAGTCTCAAAATCTACAAGTTTACATTCATCACTTTTAATTTCGATGAAGTATCCTTTGTCAGCAAATTGACTCATGCTGAAAAGGTTAAACTTAAGATTTTTGACATAAAGAACTCCAGAAATGGTTATGCATCCCAACTTCACATCACCATAGCCTTTTGTAGATCCGGAGCCTCCACCAGCAAACCTTATTGTTGGAACTTTAGACCACCGTCTATAGTTTATAAGGTTATTCTTGTTGCCCGTCATGTGCTTTCCACAACCACTATCAAAGTGCCAGATTGCATCGTTTGTCTCCGTGGCTGCAGTCTGCACAATCAAGAACAAACAAGTTAATTATCCAATGATGGATGTCCATTAACATGTTCAAGAATGCGTCCAGTGGAAACCCAAGTTTGAAGTTTTTCAACTTTGACTTGTTTTCTACTTGTTGAGGAACTAGGAGGTTTTGAGCTGAAAGACTTTTTACTTGTGCTGGTCAAATCCACTTTCTGATGTGGTGTCTTGCTCTGCTGACCTTTTGCTGAACATACTTTTCAGTAAGTTCTTTTCTAGCAAGGTTCCTTCTAGTCCTAGCATTGGGAGTCTTTTCAGAACTCTTAGGCTTGGTTTTCTTCATTTCTTTGAAGTATCTTTGCTGACTTTGCTTGTACTCATGAAAGAGTTGACTTTGCTTGGTTTTGAAACCGAGTCCACTCTTTGGAGAATGCTGAGCTTTAGCATCAGCAACCTTACTTGATTCAGGTTTGTCAGCAAAGGACTTCCTGATTTCTTTTGGTAATCTTGCCTTTAGACTTAACAACTTGCTTTTCAGCAACTTGTTTGGCGGAATGCTTCACGACATTCTTTTTCTTTCCAGTTTGCTTCTCAGCAACCTGTTTTCCTTTTAAAGTCTTGTTACTTTGAGTAGTAACAACGGGCTTTATGGTAATAGGTACTTGATTGCATGTCTCAGCAACCTTAGTTTTACCAAACTGATAGATTACTGGAGGACTACTATCAGTAGCACGTACAAAGGAGATAGGTGATTTATCTTTTCTCAAGATTTCTACGTTATCACCCTCACACGTTGCTCCTAAACCTTCTTTCTGAGATGGATCTCTCAAATAAGAGTTTAGTTCAGTCAGCGTATTACTTGCTTCCACATAGGATTTGAAATTGATTCATCTTTTTCATTTCTTGGATTTCAGCAAGTAACTTTAGAATTGAGGACTGATATTCTTCCAATTCTAATGCCATTTGAGAATTTTTCTCTGCAGCCTCAGCAATCAACTTCTTAAGACGCCTTATTTCAGCATCCTTTTCTTCTGTATCTTCCTTCAGCAACACATACTTCTCAGTAGTTTGCTTGGTCAGAGTTTCAGCAAGTTGAAGTTTCTCTTGTTGTTTGCTGAGAGTTTTCTCAAATCTTTCGATTTCTCCTTGAATCTTGTCAAGGTCAATCTCGTCTTCACTTTCTGAATCTGAGTCAGAGGTAGAGTTATTTACCTGACCGGCCATGAGGCAGAAGTCATAGTTCGACACATCTGGATAAGCTTCCATAGCTATTCCACACACTTCTTTGCCAATCTCCACGTCTAGAGTGGCTTCTTCATCGTCGGTGTCTGAACTTTCATCCTCACTGTCTTCGGAGCTTGTCTCAATGCATAATGCATCGATTTTTGCTTGAAGCTTCTTCTTTTCTTCAGCAATGAAAGCTCTTTTGAACTTCTTCTTTTCAGCAGATTTGCCTTTCAGCAAAGGGCAATTAGCTTTGAAGTGTCCAGGCTTTTTGCAGTAAAAACATAGATCGTTTCCAACTGCTGGTTCTTCTGATGATGTTGCTTGCTGAGCTTGCTTGTTCAGCGAGCTAGTATCATTCTTGTACTTATGGTAGTTGTTACCAAGATGCTTTTTCAGCTTCTCTTTTGCCTTTCGCCTTTCAAGTTCCTTACTGATGAACTTCTTCATGTTTTTAACAACTAAAGCATTTTCATCAGCAGGCTCTTTATTATTCTTCTTTTCAGAAGATGACTGCTTTGCAGCAAGAGCAATGTTTTGCGATTTTTCAGCAAACACATTTTCTCTTTGCTTTGTCTGATAATTGACAGTAGCAAGATGAGAGAACAACTCAGTTGGTGTAATGTCAGGCATTCCTTGATTATAATAGAAATTCTGAGTATGGATCCATTCTTGATTAAAACTTATGATGATAGTTTTCACTTTCTCAGAATCTGAATAAAGATTTCCAACACCCAGCGCTGCCATCTCACTAACAAGAGTTGTGAATCTGAAGTCCAAGTCTTCCAGTGACTCGTTAGCACCTTGCTTAAAGTTTTGAAACTTTAGCTTAAGTACTTCAAGTTTGTTTTCCTTGGTCTTGTCAGATCCAGCACAAAGATCTTGAACCATTTTCCAAGCCTCCTTAGCAGTCTTAGCACCCCACAGTTTGCACTGTATGGTATCCGGAGTTGATCTGATGATGATATTTCTTGCTTGGCCATCCAGACGGAATCTCTTAGCTTCGTCAGAAGTCCATTCCTCTCTTGGTTTTGGCACAACAGTATCTGATGGATCACCAAGGATGGTTTCCTTCCCAGCTTCAGTGGTCTTGTGAGGGAAACTCCTTTCAATCTTAGTGATCTTGATAGGTCCATCATTAATGACGGTGACCATCTCATCACTAATGGCCTCAAGATGTAGCATCATGTTGTTTCGCCATTTCTCGTAATTTTCCAGCTTCAGCAAGGGAGCATCTCCTAAAGACATCCTGTCAGCAAAACACTACCAAACCGATCAAGTGAAAGTGATTTACGGAAAACACTTAAGGGGATCTAGGTTCAGTGCAGAAGGCTAAAGAACCTCCTGCTCTGATACCACTTGTTGGTCCCTTTAAACAACAAGAAAAGACTGGGGGGGGGGGTGAATAGTCTTTTCAAACTTTTGTCGTTTAAAACTTTCTCAGCAAGTACTTATTACTTTTCAGTAATGAGGTTGCTAATACTTAACTTTCTCAGCAAGCGTAAGTTACTTTACAGTAGCTTGATTTGCTGATACTTAAAATCTGAGAGCGGAAGTCTTTGAAACAATAAGTGCTCTTTCAGCAAGTAAAGGTTTCAGCAAGTGAAGTGAGTGACTGTGTACAAACAGATATAATTTGCTGAAAGCTAAATGCAGTAAGTAAATCACACAAACGCTTTTATAGTGGTATCTGAGAGTGGCGTAATCTCTCAACTAATCCACTTTGTCCTTTCTAGGACTGAATCCACTAAGATATGATTGAGGTTCCTTACAATCTCCTATCTAAAGCGATTCAACAGAAACCAAAGCACACTTGCTTTGTCTCCAACCTGAACTAGAGAACTCAACCTTGTTCTCCACCAAACTTGGTACATTTAATCAGCAAAACCTTGCTCGATTAAGTTCCCCCTGAATATCACGCCTGAAAGGGTGTATTTTCAGTTAGAGAGTTTTGGGGTGAGATGACTTAATTATAACTTATTCAGTTACAACAAGTAATCTAAGAAACACAACTTGGAATACTTTGCAGTAAACAAGTTTGATTGTTTCGGGTGTCAAGACTTGTTCTTGTTCGAAAGTAAGAACACTTAACTAATTTCTTAGCCGAGTTTGTTCTACTTCTTCACAAGTAGCTTTTTCAAGCTTTAAGTCTTGGAACGGATCAATGGCAGTAAGAGTGTTTGAAGGTTTGTGAGTTTTTAAGCACAAGTGAGAGTTTGATCACGTTGTTGACACACTTCAACTCTTTGCCAGATGACCTCTATTTATAGTGTGAGTAAGGAGCCGTTTGAATTTCAAATCCTAAGGCTTTTGTTCCTTAACATGTCACTATCTTGCTTTTGTACTTTCAGCAGCGTCCTTTGTTTGTCTTCTAGTCTTCATGTCCTTCGCGTGTAAGCTTTGCATTAAATGCACATTTGAATAGAATTCAAAAATTAACATTGGAGCGCAAAATCACGTACATTCAGCAAGAGGTCACATATGTTCATCAGCAAGTGTTCATTCTCAGTTTCAGCAAGCACAACCTACTCTGTCTTTCAGATTTTCACTTATGCAATGTTGTTGCTGAAAATTCGACTTTCTGAGCAACACGTGCCTTACCAGTCTTCAGCAATCTTCAAGTCTTCAAGTCTTCAAGTCTTCAAGTCTTCAGATCTTCAAAAAGTCTTCAAGATTCTGACCGGTTTCTTATTTGCTTCAATAATTTGTTTGTGATAAACAAAATATATCTTCAACAAATGCTTCAATAGGTCTTTTTCTTTTCAGAAAATAAGATTCATTAAAGCTAAGCATCAATAAGATATTTTCTTTTCAGAAAATAAAATACATCATACGCTAAAGTGTCAATAAATTATTTTCTTTTCAGAAAATAAAATACGTCATACACTAAAGAAATAACTTATCTAACACCTAACTAAGTCATCAGCAAACGTTCCTCTTTTACAATGTCCTTAAAATTCTAAATTCCTATGGACCTTAAGAGTACTAGTTACTGGACTGTTCTTAATTTAGCATGGTTAATTGCTCATCAAAATTACAAGTTTCCTAACACTAGTGCTCTCTTCCAACCTATCAAGCCTTGCCCTAGTCTTCTCAGAATCTTCTTCATAACGTTTGAGAAAACTTTGTGTGTGATCGACCATCTTCTGCAAGTTCTCCATCAGTTGAGCCGACTTCGACTGCAAGTTCTCAGTTTCAGCAAGCACAACCTACTCTGTCTTTCAGATTTTCACTTATGCAATGTTGTTGCTGAAAATTCGACTTTCTGAGCAACACGTGCCTTACCAGTCTTCAACAATCTTCAAGTCTTCAAGTCTTCAAGTCTTCAAGTCTTCAGATCTTCAAAAAGTCTTCAAGATTCTGACCGGTTTCTTATTTGCTTCAATAATTTGTTTGTGATAAACAAAATATATCTTCAACAAATGCTTCAATAGGTCTTTTTCTTTTCAGAAAATAAGATTCATTAAAGCTAAGCATCAATAAGATATTTTCTTTTCAGAAAATAAAATACATCATACGCTAAAGTGTCAATAAATTATTTTCTTTTCAGAAAATAAAATACGTCATACACTAAAGAAATAACTTATCTAACACCTAACTAAGTCATCAGCAAACGTTCCTCTTTTACAATGTCCTTAAAATTCTAAATTCCTATGGACCTTAAGAGTACTAGTTACTGGACTGTTCTTAATTTAGCATGGTTAATTGCTCATCAAAATTACAAGTTTCCTAACACTAGTGCTCTCTTCCAACCTATCAAGCCTTGCCCTAGTCTTCTCAGAATCTTCTTCATAACGTTTGAGAAAACTTTGTGTGTGATCGACCATCTTCTGCAAGTTCTCCATCAGTTGAGCCGACTTCGACTTCGGTGGCTCTTTCGGAGCGGGGTTTTCGCAGTGGTCGTTACCATAGTTTAGCCTACTACGGTCTTGGTTCGGTCCATAAGTTTGGTTAGCCGGTGCATATTCTTGATTGTTGCGGTATCCTCTTCTCCAGAATCCACCTCGAGGATTCCTACCGTCTTGTCCGTAGCTAACTTCTTGAGTGCCAAACTCCGTAGCAAAGGCTTCTTCTTCGCCTCCTCGAGCCCAGTTGCCATCATCGTATGCCAACTCCGATCTACACATATGGGCCCCATGCCCATAGTTCTTGCATATTCGGCATACTTCGTTCGAAACAGTTGTTCCGGTGGCGCTCTTGAGGACTTGCTTCAATTCGTTGGTAAAGCAATCGAATTGATCCCCATTCCCCCTGTACATAGGGGCTTCTTGAGTCGGTGGAGCTTCAGGTCCACGTCTCCTAACCATTGCTCTTGGGTCTTTGAACTGCAAACCGTTAGCAAGCCTTTCGAAAACTGCCCAGACGGCTTCTGCGGTTTCCTCCCAAATATTGTCTCGGCATTGGAAATCCACCACTTCTTGGTTCTCGAAGGTTAGTCCATTGTAGAAGTGTTGGACTAGGTCAGAAAGTTCAAAACTATGGTGAGGACACTTGCTCGTGAGATCTTGGAACCTCTCGAATGCGGTTGATGAACGTTGTCAGGGTTCAGTCAAATAAATTTGTAATAGCCAAAGGCAATCCACAACTACAACGAAAACCATAGTGTAGCAGTAGAATGACTCGAGTGTCGTTCTCTCAGGACTATAACTAGCTTTATCTATTTAATCAGGAGAATATAAAACAGCAGATAGAAAGCAATAGGGGTTTTCAAGAAGATAATGGAGGTTTGTGATAGTATGGTCCTTCTTAACATAATGGGTCGATAATCATGCATAAATTCCTCGGTCTTGCATAGAGATCTTTGAATGAATCTTGGGTCCTGTTGTAAGTATTGTGCACTACGAAGATAATATGGGTCTGACCTGTCAACAACTAACGTCCTATTGTGTTCCGTAATCATTCAACACTACGAAGATAATTTAATCTGATTGGCCGACAAGTGTCCTAGTGTGCATAATGATCAATACAACGTACGAGAATTTTGGTGTTCAACTCATCAACGAAATAAAGCAATGACACGGAGTATAATGCGCGACATAGCCATTAGCATGATTATCTTCCCTCGCTAAGAATTCACATACTACCACCAACGATAAATTTAGCTACTCATAATGTGCATGCAATCAATAGCAATCATAGAAGAAAACATATTGAAAGAATATATAAAATAAGTAGATAAAAGTTGTAAGATACAAAGTTACCGAAGGTTGTCAATCTCCGGATGATTGCGATCCTACGCACTCCAATCTGCTATGAAAAAGTATCCCCTAAGCTATGGAACTCCCAGGACAGGCCCCGGGAAGTTCCTACCTAAAACTATAGAGAGAGGTGAGAAAGAAGGCTTGGAAAGATATGATTTTCGGAGAGAAAACTCGCAACTATATATAGGCCCGAAATATCTCTGGGGCGGTTCGCCCGAGACACGGGGCGGTTCGCCCCCCAGTATTTCGCGGAATTTCCGTGTTTTTCGACGCGGATTTGGATTTCTTCACCTTTTCGGAATCGGTTTCAGACTTCTAATGGCCTTCTAACCTCCAGATTCGGCCCCTAGACTCCAAATCCTATCCGGAAACCTTCAGATACTCCAAATATGCTTCTGGAACACCAATTCCTTGTAGACTTTAATATAATTGCCCGTAAATCTCCGAATTTCAACCAAAACCTTTAAAATAAAATCTAAAAGGAAACGTGACACTATTCTAATAAAATATACTAAAATATAGATAAATTAACATAGAGGATAGCTAAAATAGGTGAAAAAGACTCGAATGAAAGTGTAAAATACACATTCATCAAACTCCCAAACCGAACCTTTGCTTGTCCTCAAGCAACTAAGCTAGACTCTAATACAAAAAAAAATGCAAGACTCCAAAATGGAGTTTCATGCCAAATAAAATGAACTAAATTACTGAATCTACCAAATAACATATGAACAAAAACCATATAAATCAAAGCATGAATATAGGTTGAAGAATACCTCGATTGACTTATTCACATCCACATAAGCACTTATATCAAGACAAGATAGTCTCTCGTAACAGTCTCTACCTGGACTTAGTCAGTGACGACGTAATGATGCATGCTAAGATACGAATGGTTGCCCCGTGCCTATGAAACTGAGGACTTACTGCTGTTCCACCATGTTAAGACTTTTCCTCAAAAGAGGTCGAACCAGTACTGGCTCTCATCAAACGAAGGAGGGTTCCCTATAAAAGATAACTATCCCCTATTCTACCCATCTCTCAAGTAAAGTCTTAAGCTATTCGCCACTTCCTGAATGGCAGGACGAGGGTGGTCTAGAACAGATGACACTTAAGACAAAAAAGATAAAAAATAGAAGAACACAATTACGATCAATACGAAAAATGGAAAAGACTCAATACTTTGCTATACTGCTATTTGGCTTTATTTTTTGGACCCTTCTTTGCTTTTTTGGGGTCTTCTCTTTTTTTTTTTCTTTCCAGATTCTTTTTTCTTTTTCTTTTTTCTTCTGGAATTTTTCTTTCTTTTTTTTCGATTTTTTCTAGCCAGCAGTAGCATAACAAAGAGAGAAACAAAAAGACTCACACGACTTCCCCAAACCTATTCGAAAGAATAGGTTGGAGTACAAAATTTACGGAAAAGGAAAAATAAACTCACGATACGAAAAATGAAAAACAGAAACAAGTCTAATGATGGTGTAACCCCCTCCCCAAACCTATTCGGAAGAACAGGTTATAAACAAAGGATCACACAACCTCACACTACCTCCTTCCTAGGCATTTAGCAATCTCAAAGCATGGTGAAGACTTGTTGCCTCTTAGGTACATAATTACTCGGGAAAACAACCATAAGATCCTAACATGCATCATCCTATTATAAAGGCCTTCGTGAACCGCAGTAGAGAAAACACCACTAAGTGATGTCGAGACTACCTAGCTCAACTAAGTGCAATACATAAATGTGACAAGTCAAACGAGAAAAACCTCAAACAAATTCATAGAGATGAAGCATACGATTAACGGCATAGCTAGTTGATCTACCCAATAAAAAGTTCAAAAAATTCGGCAATAGACTCCATATAAAACATGCAAGACTATCCTAGGATGAATGCAACCTAAAAAATCTAAGAAAGCAGTAAACATGCAAATGCAAACAAAGAACAAGATACTAATCGACACAAAACCAAACAAAACTTAACATCATGGTTCACATCCCATTCCCCTTGCGATTCTTAAGCTAGCCCCCTAGAAAAAGAGAATGAGTAATAAGAAGTGATACTAGATGTTACCGAAGGGTTTGGCCTCAGTCGGCTGAGAGTGGACAAGTGGAAGGACTAGTCATCGGGATGGTAGTCCCCATAAAAGTCACTCCACATGTCATTCATGAGCTCATTGGACTGTCGTAGAGCTTCCTGCTGTTGCTGGATCAGCTGTTGCTGCTCCCACATGTGCTGCCTATCCTCTCGGCGGTGCTCCTCGAATATCTCCCAATCGCGGCTGTGCTGGACAATGTGCCTGTCGATGTCCTGTCGCATGGCCGCGTTGTTGGAATCAATCCTGTCGAAACGGCTGTCGAGGTAGGTACGGAATTCGGAGAAATCAAATCCTCCAGACCCCTGTGGTGCTCCAGCTGGTGCATGCGGTGCATGATGGACAAATGGAATATCTGGAATCGGGGCTTCACCAACATCGGCCTCCATAGCATCCTCATGATCGGAATCATTTGGCTGGACTGGCCCTCCTACATCAGCAGCAGCTGCAGTGGGGTTCCTCAATTGATACCTGTTGAGCTGTACCGCAATGGTCGAGGGTGAAAGGGCAGCGACCTCGCAATCCCCCTCATCAATATCGTCTACCCCATGATATTTGCAGTAAGCTGTGATGAAGCTCGGGAAGATGAAAGGCTTCCTCTTCTTCTCCCAGTGGCGCTCATACTCCTCATACATAATGTGCCCTATGTCGACCTGATGTCCGTCAATGAGGCAGTAGAGGAGCTCGGCGTAGTATGGCTGAATCCAAGTGTCATTCTTCCTTGGGATCAAGTCGGAAATGCAAAATTTCATCATCACCTTAGCTTCGATGCTAAGGTCGCCATAACCGATCCGTCCAGGTGCTCCCCCAACTCCCGGATATCTGTACCCCCTGTTGCAGATCACTTCGGTGACGTCTCTTCCTATCCCCCTAGCGGTCCTCGAATATAAGTAGGCGTGTGCGCTCTCTGTGAATTCAAAGTTCCCGAAGTCGATGAAGGAAGAAATGTGCTTTGGGCTCCATGGTATAATTAGGCCTCGGACTAACACCCCATTCTTTTCGTCCAAATCCGTATACCCGGTGTAGAAATCTCGAAGGAGGCTCTCGTCGTAGCCTTTGAACCTGTCGGAACTGTACCATGCCCAATTCCTCTGTGACCCCAAACTTGAAAGTGTCCTATACCCCGCTCTATTCGCTGCAGACTCAGGAATGTCAATCCTCCTGTCGGGAATGATAGACCTTCCTCCGTCAGCCATCTCCCCATCTAACCGTTGTCGCACCCCTATTGCAGCGGCAGACAACTCGTACAAGTCGTGAGATGGTTGGGAGCTTGATGCCACTCCCTTCCCCTTTTTGCTAGAGCCGGCTCTCCTTGTCCTTGGTGCCATGATTCCTACAAACAGCAATTAGTATCTTGTACGACGCAAAACAGACATATGCTTATGTAAACAAACGAGCGAACAAACGAGTAAAAATTTCAAAAATCGAACTCCTCAAGAACCCAAAGCCTAGTCTAACTAATTCATTACGTAACATATCAATGTACCTACTACAATAACATATCACATTATGCTTTTGCTAACAACATATGCCTTGAATCACAAGGTTCAATCCATATCATAAAAATCAATTTCTAGAATAAATCCTCAATCTCAACCATCATGCATTCTATCAATACATTCATCAATTTCATGTCATTAAATACATGTTTAAACAAGGAATGAAAGCAAGAGAGACAATTCCTAACAAGACATATATCATCCAATTAGCAAAATCTGAAATCATCAAACCAAGCCTAATTGAACATGTAATTGACAATGAATAATGAATCTAAACACATAAATCATCAACCCATACATCATACAAGTCTAATTGAAGCATAAATCAAAAAATCCCCAAATTGTAAAAATTAGGGTTCATGTGATAATACCTCAAATCCAGAAATTGAATGAGCTAGGAAGAAATTTGTTCAGAGAGAATGATAGAGCACGTAACGGGCTTCGAATGAAGCTAAAGATCACACAAAATGATGGAGAGATGAAGAAGTTATGAAGATTTGAAGATATTTTGAATATGGAGGAAATTTTGGAGTTTGAAGGATGAAAATGGAGAAAAATGGGGGTTTGGGGAAGAAACCCCCAATTTGAACTCTCTGGAGGTGTGGGGCGGTTCGCCCCACACCTGGGGCGGACCGCCCCGTGCTCTGGTCGTGGGGCGATTCGCCCCCCACTTTTAGGTGGGAGACGAATATTTTTTTAAAAAAATAAAAAATAAAAATGCGATTTTAAGTCCCCGAAAAATCATTTTCCTCAAGAAATCACTCGAACACAACATAAGCACATACGACACAGAACTGAACAAATTCACATATGAAAGGCAAATTGTTCAAGTATGAATGCATGCAATAAAGCGGTAAAGAAAGCGATAAAAACCCCGGGTTGCCTCCCGGATAGCGCCATTGTTTAAGGTCTCTGACTCGACCCCTGTCTTCGCCTATCTTTTCCTTCTGTGGGTACTAGACTTCCCCGTCATGATTCTCCTTCCCGTGCTTTGATCCTGTGAATAAGAATGAACATAGACGTTAAGACCACTTTAATCAATAGTGTTAGAAGTATCAGGTGGATCAGTTATGGCTTGCAACACGTGTTGCTTGCCATCCACTTCGATAGTGCAAGTCCTTCGGTAGATGTCCATCACTGAGCGTAGCTTGGTCAAGAATGTTTGCCCTAAGAGTATGACATCCCCCGTTCCTGATGCTGATGCTGGCATAATTACAAAATCGGTGTGGACAGAAGCTTCACCAATTTTGACTAATACATTCTTCACAACGCCTTCGGGTTTCACAAGGGATCCATCCGCCAGTTGCACAATAGCCTTATGCACAGTTAGTTCTCCAAGGTTACTCTTCTCGAAAACGTTCAAAGGGAGCACATTAGTGTAGGATCCAGTGTCCAGTGTGGCTCGGACATCTTCAAGCTCCCCAATCCCGACCTTAATATCGAAACTTTGAGGGAGTGGCTCGGAATCCTCTTGCTCCTCTTCACTCTTGTTGGTACCAAGGTACTTTCCTTCTTCTTCGGCTTGTGGAGGTAGGTCCCTCTCGCAACTCTTGCACTTAGTAACCTTCTTGATGGTGATTTCAACAGGTAGATCACCCACTAAGTTAATGGACAATGACTTCTCAGTGTTGCTAGGAAGTTTTCCTTGTTCCCTACTTGCTCCTCGGTCGATCAACTCTTGCATCTTTTGATGGGTAAGCCTAGTGCTCTCTTCCAACCTATCGAGCCTTGTCCTAATCTTCTCGGAATCTTCTTCATACCGTTTGAGAAAACTTTGTGTGTGATCGACCATCTTCTGTAAGTTCTCCATCAGTAGAGCCGTCTTCGACTTCGGTGGCTCTTTCGGAGCGGGGTTTTCGCAGTGATAATTACCATAGTTCAGCCTGCTACGGTCTTGGTTAGGTCCATAAGTTTGGTTAGCCGGTGCATATCCTTGATTGTTACGGTATCCTCTTCTCCAAAATCCGCCTCGAGGATTCCTACCGTCTTGTCCGTAGCTAACTTCTTGAGTACCAAATTCCGTAGCGAAGGCTTCTTCTTCGCCTCCTCGAGCCCAGTTGCCATCTTTGTATGCCAACTCCGATCTACACATATGGGCCCCATGCCCATAGTTCTTGCATATTCGGCATACTTCGTTCGAAACAGTTGTTCCGGTGGCGCTCTTGAGGACTTGCTTCAATTCGTTGGTAAAGCACTCGAATTGATCCCCATTCCCCCTGTACATAGGGGCTTCTTGAGTCGGTGGAGCTTCAGGTCCACATCTCCTAACCATTGCTCTTGGGTCCTTGAACTGCGAACCCTTAGCAAGCCTTTTGAAAACTGCCCAGACGGCTTCTACGGTTTCCTCCCAAATATTGCCTCGGCATTGGAAATCCACCACTTGTTGGTTCTCGAAGGTTAGTCCATTGTAGAAGTGTTGGACTAGGTCGGAGAGTTCAAAACCATGGTGAGGGCACTTGTTCGTGAGATCTTGGAACCTCTCGAATGCGGTGTAGATGGTCTCATCATAGTCCTGCTTGAATCCAGTGATTTGCGCCTTGAGCGCGGTAGTCAGAGTGTGTGGGAAGTATTTCTCCATGAAAGATGAAAAAACATTGTCCCAAGTGTCCAGCGAGCCGGCTGGTAGAGAACTCAGCCATGACTTGGCTATATCGCCAAGTCCCATTGCAAAAACCTTCATCCTTAACTCATCCGTTGTTATGTCAGCTCCGGGTCGTGGGAGTTGGTTGACGAAATCATCGGTATCGTTCAAGTACCCCATCACATCTTCCCTTGATAAGCCATAGAACCTCGGAAGTTGTTGGAATGCGTGGTTCTTGATTTCCAGATCTCGGGTTGCAGGCGAAAGAACAATCGCCGGTCCCCTCATACGATCCTTGGTGGGTTGTACCCATGCCTTCAGTGGTCTAGCTTCTGCCATTCCGTCAATTTCCTTGAAAAGGAGTCGCCTTCTTTGGTGGTACACTCTATCGATCTCAGCAATTGAATAAGCAAGCGGTATTCCTGCAGAACGTGTATGCGGCATACACAATCTGTGACAGACTAGGTAAAGTAATTAGAAACAAATAGGAAAGTAGAGAGAGAAATTAAAAAGGAAAACTAAAACTAAAAGAATTAGGAATCTAAAGTTGTAAATAAAAACAAATTAAACAGAAAAAAGGAGTATAGTCCCCGGCAGCGGCGCCAATTTGATGAACGTTGTCAGGGTTCGGTCAAATAAATTTGTAATAGCCAAAGGCAATCCACAACTACAACGAAAACCGTAGTGTAGCAGTAGAATGACTCGAGTGTCGTTCTCTCAGGACTATAACTAGCTTTATCTATTTAATCAGGAGAATATAAAACAGCAGATAGAAAGCAATAGGGGTTTTCAAGCCGATAATGGAGGTTGGTGATAGTATGGTCCTTCTTAACATAATGGGTCGATAATCATGCATAAATTTCTCGGTCTTGCATAGAGATCTTTGAATGAATCTTGGGTCCTGTTGTAAGTATTGTGCACTACGAAGATAATATGGGTCTGACCTGTCAACAACTAACGTCCTATTGTGTTCCGTAATCATTCAACACTACGAAGATAATTTAGTCTGATTGGCCGACAAGTGTCCTAGTGTGCATAATGATCAATACAACATACGAGAATTTTGGTGTTCAACTCATCAACGAAATAAAGCAATGACACGGAGTATAATGCGCGATATAGCCATTAGCATGATTATTTTCCCTCGCTAAGAATTCACATACTACCACCAACGATAAATTTAGCTACTCATAATGTGCATGCAATCGATAGCAATCATAGAAGAAAACATACTGAAAGAATATATAAAATAAGTAGATAAAAGTTGTAAGATACAAAGTTACCGAAGGTTGTCAATCTCCGGATGATTGCGATTCTACGCGCTCCAATCTGCTATGAAAAAGTATCCCCTAAGCTATGGAACTCCCAGGACAGGCCCCGGGAAGTTCCTACCTAAAACTATAGAGAGAGGTGAGAAAGAAGGCTTGGAAAGATATGATTTTCGGAGAGAAAACTCGCAACTATATATAGGCCCGAAATATCTCTGGGGCGGTTCGCCCCCCAGTATTTCGCGGAATTTCCACGTTTTTCGACGCGGATTTGGATTTCTTCACCTTTTCGAAATCGGTTTCAGACTTCTAATGGCGTTCTAATCTCCAGATTCGGCCCCTAGACTCCAAATCCTATCCGGAAACCTTCAGATACTCCAAATATGCTTCTGGAACACCAATTCCTTGTAGACTTTAATATAATTGCCCGTAAATCTCCAAATTTCAACCAAAACCTGTAAAATAAAATCTAAAAGGAAACGTGACACTATTCTAAAAAAATGTACTAAAATATAGCTAAATTAATATAGAGGATAGCTAAAATAGGTGAAAAAGACTCGAATGAAAGTGTAAAATACACATTCATCAGCGGTGTAGATGGTCTCATCATAGTCCTGTTTGAATCGAGTGATTTGCGCCTTAAGCGCGGTAGTCAAGGTGTGAGGGAAGTATTTCTCCATGAAAGCTGAAAAAACCTTTTCCCAAGTGTCCAGCGAGCCGGCTGGTAGAGAACTCAGCCATGACTTGGCTCTGTCGCCAAGTCCCATAGCAAAAACCTTCATCCTCAACTCATCTGTTGTTATGTCAGCTCCGGGTCGTGGGAGTTGGTTGACGAAATCATCGATATCGTGCAAGTACCCCATCACATCTTCCCTTGATAAGCCATAGAACCTCGGAAGTTGTTGGAATGCGTGGTTCTTGATCTCCAGATCTCGGGTTGAAGACGAAAGAACAATCGCCGGTCCTCTCATACGATCCTTGGTGGGTTGTACCCATGCCTTCAGTGGTCTAGCTTCTGCCATTCCGTCGATTTCCTCGAAGAGACTAAGTAGAGATTCAGAGAAATCGGTTTCCTCTATTTCTTCTAGTGCGCGCCTTTCAAGTAGTCGCCTTCTTTGGTGTTAGACTTTGTCGATCTCAACAATTGAATTAGTAAGCGGTGTACCTGCAGAACGTGTATGCAGCATACACAATCTGTAACAGACTAGGAAAGGTGATTAGAAACAGACTAGGAAAGCAGTATTAGAGAGAGATTAAAAAGGAAAACTAAAACTAAAAGAATTAGGAATCTAAAGCTGTAAATATAAACAAATTAAATAGAAAAAAGGAGTATAGTCCCCGGCAGCGGCGCCAATTTGATGAAACGCTGTCAAGGTCAATCAAATAAATTTGTAATTAGCCAAAGGCAATCCACAACTACAACGAAAACCGTAGTGTAGTAGCAGAATGACTCGAGTGTCGTTCTCTCAGGACTATAACTAGCTTTATCAAATCTAATTTAGAATATAAAAACAGCAAACAGATAGCAGAGGGATTTTTAGCAGATAATGGAGATTGGTGATAGTATGGTCCTTCTTAGCATAATGGGTCGATAATCATGCATAAATTCCTCGGTCTTGCATAGAGATCTTCGAATCAATCTAGTGTCCTGTTGCAAGTATTAAGCACTACGAAGATAATCTGGTCTGACTAGTCAATCACGATTGTCCTAATGTGTTCCGTAATTATTCAACACTACGAAGATAATTGGTCTGATGGTCGACTAGTGTCCAATTGTGCATAATGATCAATACAACATACGAGAATTTTGGTTACAACTGATCAACGAAATAAAGCAATGACACGGAGTATAATGCGCGATATAGCCATTAGCATGATTATCTTCCCTCGCTAAGAATTCACATACTACCACCAATGATAAGTTTAGCTACTCATATTAGGCATGCAATCAAGAGATATCATAGAAGAAAACATGTTGAAAGAATATAAAATAAGTAGAATAAAACTTGTAAGATACAAAGTTACCGAAGGTTGTCAATCTCCGGATGATTGCGGTCCTACGAGCTCCAAACTGCTATGAAAAAGTATCCCCTAAGCTAAGGAACTCCCAGGACAGGCCCCGGGAAGTTCCTACCTAAAACTATAGAGAGAGGTGAGAAAGTAGGCTTGGAGAGATATGATTTTCGGAGAAAAACTAAGCTCTATATATAGGCCCCGAATTAACTGTGGGGCAGTTCGCCCGAGGCTGGGGCGGTTCGCCCCCCGGCTTTTTCGCGGAATTCCGTGTTTTTCGACGCGGATTTGGATTTCTTCACCTTTTCGGACTCGGATTCAGACTTCTAATGGCCTTCTAACCTCCAGATTCGACCCCTAGACTCCAAATCCTATCTGGAAACCTTCAGATACTCCAAATAAGCTTCTGGAACACCAATTCCTTGTCAGCTTCAATATATTTGCCCAGAAATCCCCGAATTTCAACCAAAACCTGTAAAATAAAATCTAAAGGGAAACGTGACACTATTCTAATAAAATGTACTAAAATATAGCTAAATTAACATAGAGGATAGCTAAAATAGGTGAAAAAGACTCGAATGAAAGTGTAAAATACACATTCATCACCAACTCCTCAGTGATCCCCCAGGCAAAGATCTCAACCATTCCTTGGGTTTTCCAGTAAGAGCACATGGAAACAACCGACGCAAGAGCTGATCATCATTCAAATCACGTGGTGGTAACAACCCAACATCACGCCGGTATTCTCCCACGAATCGTAATGCATTCCCGCAAGGCGAATCTCGGAAGGTAGCTATGTTATAGAGAATTTCATCAGTGACCTCATATAACCTAGCCTCCGGTTCAAGATAAATCGCCGGATCTTTCCTTATCGCCTCATACCGGACCTTGAAAGCTTCGTTCAAGCAAACTTCTTCCATACCTGTCCAACAACAAAGCCTTCAACTAACTGTAAGTTTCTGTTAGTTACGCAAAACTTTCACACAATTCAATCAAGAAAGAAATAAGGGGTGGGAAAAAGATGCTGGCTGAAAAAAACCAAAACAAAAACACCAACCAAAGGAGTTAAGTCCCCGGCAGCGGCGCCAAATTGATGATGTCGTTTTTCACCAATTAAATTTGTTTAAAAGCCAAAGAACACTTATCACTACACAAACTAGAGTGCAATGGCAAGTTTTCCCCGAGTGTCGTTCTCTCGGGACCTAACGTGGCTTTGTTTGCGGTTTTTGCTAGTTATCTCAGTCAACGAGTTCAAGTGTTTATGAAATTGTTTTCTTAGAACAAAGCAACGAGACATCAGATTGTTGTAATCAAGTTTGGAAAATGGTTGGTGGTAGAAATCAAATACACATGCATGGGTTACGATTATGCTCACAAGTTCAGTGCGTAAAACCTTCGGTCAAGTCTGCTAAGCAACTCGTCTAGGTAACTTTCAAGACACACATCATAAAAGACCACTATCAATACTTTAGAGGTGCTTGTCACTAACACCATTTATCTAGCATGCTGCAAATCTCTAACATACAATCCTATAGCTTTCATTGACCAAGAGTTTGTCACTATACTCAATTCGAATATATTTTATAGGCAACTAAGAATCATATGAAGGAATTTGCAGCAAGATTGAATCACAATCTCATGTAAGCATAAACATAACCCATAGCATGCATATTCTAGATTCTACCACCAACACAAAGGATTTAGCTACTCATATTCATCAACATAGACATCAAATCATATGAATTGTAAATAGAATACATCAAATCAAACTACTAGACAAGAGATAATGATACAATGTTACCACCAAGCTGTCACTAATCGGTGGGTATTGATGAAAACCTCTCCGTAGATGAAACAATGGATGCAATCCTATGCCAAAACCTTTAATCCAATCTAAAATACAATGTAATCTGAGTTTTCTCTGAGTTTTGGGGCTTAGGAGCTCTCCAAAACGAAGCCAAAGTTCAAAAGTATGAAAAAAGTAACAGAAGATCAGATCTAAGAAGGAAAATCCGAAAACATAACTGCTGCCAAGCGGACCGCCTGGAGAGGCCAAGCGGAGCGCTCGCTCGCTTGGCTGCTGTGCCAAAGCTCCTGGAAAATGAAGCGGAGTGCTTCACTATTCCAGGCGCTTAGCTTGGCTCCTGGGCAGATTTTTGTCTTCCAACTCAATCGTTTTGCCCTCGTACGGACCTCGGGTGCCTTGGACTCATCCTTCTCGATGCTTATTGATGCTCAAACACTCACGAACAAGCCGTGGAGATCAAGGAACTTCAACGGGGCCATTTTCTATCAAAAAAGCTCGTTTTTAGCTCCAAAAATGCCATTTCGTACCTAAGTGCCTGAAAATGCAGAAAACAATAAACGTGACACTATTCTACAAAACTAACCAAAAAACAAGGCTAAAAGATAGAAAAAGAAGGTAAAAAAGACAAGATGAACGCGTCAAAAATACGTTCATCAGTTTTCTTAGAGAAAATAAAAACTCTCCCCTCCTCTATAGCCACTCGCGCACGCCACCTCACCGGAGGAATTGCCGCCCCGTATTCTTGGTCACACAAAGAATATCCTAGCATTCTTTCGATAGGCTGTTCATCCGTGGATACCAAGGTTGAGGTTCTAGGAGCTGGAAACTAACTCTTTTTGTCTTGCAGATAATCAGAGTATTACAGATATCTTCGACTTCGACGAAGGAGAAGATACACCGGATTATTACGAAGACTTGGAAGCTGCTTTGGAAGTAAGGTTAGTCTTCTAATTGACGTGTTTATATATATACGACATATACATAATTAATTAACCTGTATGTTAAGAAAATTTTTGAAATTCCGCTGCGTACCCTAGGGGTAACTCTGAGATGTTTTCCATAGGGTGTTTTCTGAGATATGTATGTATTTCTGAGATGTTTTCCATAGGGTGCTTTAATTCTGAACTTTCATTGCGTTTTCTTGTATTGGCGACCTCGTCTTACAGACTCGCAGTGATCGTCAGATTAGAGTAAGCCTATGGTTATGACTTACTGCATATTGTATCTAGCGACCTCGATAGGTACAGTATGTAGGGCATCGGGTTAAATTAGATTTAACAACCAAGAGTTGCGTGACGCAATTGGATAGTCCTACCGGTCATATTATGCTATGCGACCAGCCCCCGTTGGAGTATAGCATAGTATGGATTTGGATCATGGCCACTACGGTAACTTGTTGGACATTACCCGTATGTTTGTTGTGGGGGCAAGCATATGTGAAACTAGTGGGAGCTAAACAGCTAGAGGACTTTGTTGTTTAGTTATGTTGACTGTGTATTTAGAAATAATATTTCAATAGTTGATTTATTATTTTCGTTCTATATTATTTCTCCTTAGGATATTAGAAATGGCGAGTATCTCGCTCCGTGCTGTCTTAGAGAAGCAGATTTCGACCGGACCAAACTTCCTAGATTGGATCAGGAATATACGTTTGGTGCTGAGGTACGAAAAGATTGAGTACGTCTTGGACGAGGTCATTCCCGTGTGCCCCGAAAATCAGACTACCGATCAGGTTGCTGCTTGGAATCAAACCAACAAGGCAAAGTCTGATAAGCATCTTGAGGATGCTAGATCCGCGCAGTATATTATGCTGGTGGCAATGAGCAATGAGTTGCAGAGGCAACATGAAAGCATGTTGCCGTATGAGATGCTGAAGCATCTTGAGTCGCTCTTTAAGACGACAGCTAGAAGTGTTGAATTTGATTTGATCAAAGAGATACACAGATGCAAGCTCAGTGAAGGAGGGAACATGTCTGAGCATGTTCTCAAAATGATTTGTCTCTTTGAAAAGCTTGCCGATGCCGGCGTTAACCTAGAGTACAAGATCATGGTGATCTTTGTCCTTCAATCCTTGCCGAGTTCGTATTCGCAGTTCATCATCAATTACACGATGAATGCGAAGGACGTAACACTGCCTGAACTTCATAATCTGCTGAAGACATATGATCAAACTCTTCCTAAGAAGGAAAAATCGATCATACTTGTTGGGCAACCGTCTAACCCGAACCCGAGAAACAAAGGTGCTAAGGGTAAGGGAAAGTCGGGAGCCAAGGCTAACACTTGGAGTGATAAGCCTAAGCGTCCGAACCAGAAAAGGAAGTTCAATAGAAGCGGAAGGGTGCGCACAGATGAATGTCTTTTCTGTAAGCAGAAAGGACATTGGAAGAAAGATTGCCCTAAGCTTAGGGCAGATCAAGCTAAGAAGCCACCGGCTTCTGGCTCAGGTATGTTTGTTATTGAAATGAACATGACTACTTTTGACTCCAATGGTTGGGTATTAGATACATCCTGTGGCTCACACATTTGTAATACTGTGCAGGGGCTAATTGATCACAGGCTAGTCAAGCAAGGTGAAATCGACTTGCATGTTGGGAACGACAATCCAATTGAAGCCAAACGCGTTGGATGCAGCAAGATAGATTTACCTTCGGGACAATGTTTAGAACTTGATAATGTTTATTTTGTTCCATCCATTGTCAAAAATATTATTTCCATTCCATTGTTAGACAATATGGGTTTTTCCTTTCGATTTGCGAATAATACTTGTTATTTTCCATTAAATTATCAGTATTATGGAAAAACTCGCTTGGTGAATGGCTTATATATTTTGCAAAGTAGTCTACCTTTATTTCAAATACATAACAAACAACCGTCTTCAAGTAGGAAGAATAATCCATCTTATCTATGGCATTGTCGGCTAGGCCATATCAATGAAACACGGATTCAAAAACTAAGGAAGTTGGACTACTTAGAACCATTTGATTTTGAATCATATGGTACGTGCGAATCATGTGTAGAGGGTAAGATGACGAACAAACCTTTTGTTGGACAAAGTGTTCGTGCCACTCGCTGCATAGAGCTCATACATACCGATGTATGTGGACCTTTTAAAGTCCATGCGCGTGGGGGTTATCCTTACTTCGTTACCTTTACTGACGATTTCTCAAGGTATGGATATATTTATCTTATGAAGAATAAATCCGTGACCTTTGGGAAATTCAAGGAGTTTAGGAATGAAGTCGAGAATGAATTGAACCTAAGGATAGTCACTCTTCGATCAGATCGAGGAGGTGAATACCTTAGTGAAGAATTTATCGACTACTTGAAGGAAAATGGAATTCAATCGCAATGGACTCCACCTGGAACACCACAGTTAAATGGTGTGTCTGAGAGGAGGAATCGAACCCTGTTAGACATGGCAAGATCAATGATTGGATTTTCGACTCTTCCAAAATATCTGTGGGGATATGCACTACAAACTGCAATCTACATTCTGAACCGTGTACCATCTAAATCAGTGGAGAAAACTCCTTATGAGTTATGGAAGGGAAAGAAGCCCTCACTGGGCTATCTTAGACCTTGGGGCTGTCCTGCGATGGTCAAACTGATGCTCACTGATAAGTTAGATGCCAAGGGTGTCAAAGTATATTTCATAGGCTATCCTCGTCAGACGAGAGGCTATGAATTCTATCATGCTGAAGATCACAAGGTGATCGTATCTAGAAACGTCAAGTTTTTAGAAGCTGAATACCTCGAAGAAGAGAGGTTAGATGACATGATAGAACTTGAAGAAATTCAAGACTTTGACACGCGCGAACATGAGGTCTCTAAATCTTCTGATTTGGACTCAAGTTCAGTTGGAGCTTTAGAAGCAGACAAGGGTGATGATATGACACTTGCTAGGCATGTCATAGTCAGTGGGAGTCCTGTGATTAGATCAACAGTTGAAGCCACACCAATAGAACCCGTTGTCAACCAACATGTGCAACAAGTTGCACAAGAGAAGCCTCCCGCAAGGGAATAGAGTCGCGCTCCGTGACCAGCTGCATCAGTACCCACTGATAATGTTCGTGTTACACGAAGCTAGAAAAGAAAAGCACCAGAACAAGTCGAGCTCCGTAGGTCGAAGAGGATCCTAAACGGACCTCAGAAGCAAAGCCTTATGATAGAAGACATCAGTGAACTTGATGTCGGCTTATCAGATCGGGAATATCTCGAGACCTACAAAGAGGAAATAATTGATATTGACTCAGACAAATGGCAAGAGGCCATGGAATTAGAAATGGATTCAATGTACCAAAACCAAGTTTGGAACTTGGTAGACTTGCCCCAAGGGGTTAGACCTATTGGGTGCAAATGGGTCTTTAAACGAAAGACAGATGCCGATGGCAAGGTACATACGCACAAAGCTAGGCTTGTGGCGAAAGGCTACACGCAAAGGTATGGCATCGATTACGATGAAACCTTTTCACCGGTAGCAAAATTGAAGTCCATTCGAATTCTACTTGCGATAGCTGCCTACTATGAATATGAGATCTGGCAGATGGATGTAAAGACTGCCTTCCTCAATGGCAACCTTGAGGAAGAGGTCTATATGGTACAGCCGGAAGGTTTTATTAGTAAAACCAGGCCAACTGCTGTATGCAAATTACAAAGATCCATCTATGGGATAAAGCAAGCATCAAGGAGCTGGAATATCCGCTTTGATGAAGCTGTCAAATCGTTAGACTTCATCAGAAACAAGGAAGATCCCTGTGTCTACGCTAGGCACAACGACAAGGGAGTCGTTTTCATGATCATTTATGTTGATGACATTTTGATCATGGGAAACAATGTCTCTATGCTAGAAGAGACTAAAGTTTGGTTATCAAGTACCTTCTCGATGAAGGACTTGGGTGAAGCGAACTACATCATAGGGATCAAGATCTTTAGAGATAGATCCAAGAGGATGTTAGGAATAACACAGTCCACCTACATCGACAAAATACTGAAGCGTTATAAGATGGACGACTCAAAGAGAGGCTTTCTCCCAGCTAGGCATGGGATTGTCTTATCAGTTAAGGATGGTCCTAAAACTGATGAAGAAAGAAATGCAATGAGTCGTGTGCCCTATGCTTCGGCAGTAGGGTCTATAATGTATGCAATGAATTGCACAAGGCCCGATGTGGCATATGCGCTTAGAGTTAGTGTCACTTGTCGACACCAACAGAATCCAGGAGTACCTCACTGGACTTCTGTAAAGAACATTCTTAAGTACCTTCGACGGACTAAAGAGATGTTCTTGGTGTTTGGTGGAGAACCAGAATTAAAGATGTTTGGGTATGTCGACGCTGGATTTGAATCAGATCCTGATGACTTTAAGTCACAGACAGGATACGTATTCAAATTGAACGGAGGAGCTGTTTGTTGGAAGAGTTCTAAGCAAGCCACGATTGCTGACTCATCCACAGAAGCCGAGTACATTGCTGCATCAGAAGCATCGAAAGAAGCTGTCTGGATTTCAGAGTTCTTGAAGGAATTGAGGGTTGTTCCTGCTCCTAGTTCAATAACGATTTATTGTGACAATACGGGCGCCGTCGCTCAAGCTAGGGAGCCTAGATCTACAAACAAGAACAAACATGTACTTAGAAAATATCACGTTATACGTGAGATTATTGATTGAGGAGAAGTTAGTATAGAACGTGTCTCTACCACGGACAACGTGGCAGATCCTTTCACCAAGGTCTTATCAGTGGAAGTCCACTTAAGTCATTATGCTAATCTGGGTATTAGGCATAAAGGTGACTGGCTCTAGTCCAAGTGGGAGATTGATAGTGTATATGTCCTAGAGACAGTCCTTACTAAGGGCATGGTGCCCTTATAGAGGGCATATATGTACTATTACACAGGTCAACGTAATATAATATATGTTTGTTGCTTTTACTGTTGAGTATCGCTTTCATATTTATATTACACCAGGCATGCAGCATGTCATATCTTTATTACTGTATGTATTGATATTAAACATGTCCCCTCGGATAGATGACCGATCGCACAGATAGTGGGAGCTATGTGAGTTATCATCTATCCCAAACTCTCCCTAGTCGAGGTTCATCTCGGATGTAGGGATCTGAATGAACCAGACGAGACTAGTATGCGTGGAGGTTATACTTGTTGGAGCAAGTGTGAGCCGATCCCACGGCCACGGAACGGATTGTTGGACAATCGAGAAATGCTCCCATAACTGCGCATAGTTGTTCGAAGAAGGATTATCGAACAATGGAAGTACCCACCGGACACTCCCATCGATGTATACTCTACACCGAAGTGTCTATGGGAACCGGTAAGTTGTCGAAGTGATGCCAGCCGTCCTTTGTACTTACATGACTTTATCATCACATTTGTTGCCCCATATCCTTGGTGGACCCGTCGATGTCATCTCTGAATAAGTAGTTGACCTAAGACACGATCCAGGATTATGGCTACATACAAATGGGGATGATAAGTGATTCTGTGAAGGATTCATCTCTCAAGTGTAGCATAGGAGAGTACTGCTCATAGTCTGCATAGTTGTGTTGGTAAAGTCATTGGCCAGTGCAAATGATATATTATGATGGTCATAACAATATGTTAACCATGCAATTCCCTGAGACGCCCGTGGATGTATTATTGGGATAGACACTTCATTGATCCTAGATGCATTCGAGCAAGTCAGATGAAGGGACGTTACCATCGCCGCGTTGAGCGCAACAGACTTCGCAACGAAAGGGTTAGCTTTGAGAAACCTCTCAAACGTCCTCATGTATTAATATTGCAAATGGAACCCGTCTAGGAATTCCATGTTGCCTAGTCTAGGACTTGCTTAATACTATGAGGCCCTATGGGTCACACTATGTGGTGATTCAGCCTATCAGAATATCCTTGAAGATGGAATCGCAATTAATTTGGAATTAATTGTGATTGATGGATTATAATTGATTTGGAATTAATTATAATATTTGGTGGCTCAATTAATGATTTGGAATTATTAATTGAATTGACTAATTAATTGTATTTTATGTAAATACAATTAAAGATTATATTTTGGAAATATAATAGAGGTTTGATTAGAAAGGATATGTTAATTTAGAATTAACATATGCACTTGTGTAAAATCTACTTGGAGTTTTAATTGCCTTAGAACTATAAGTGGGTCCCAAAATCGGGACCCACCTAGTGTCCCTGGGAAGGAGTTCGACTCCTTCCTCTATTAGAAGTCCAAGGGATAAGTTAGATTTTCCTGATTGAGTTTTAATTTGATTGGGAATGAATCTAGACTTGATATTGGTTTCTTAGTGCAATAAGAATTAGATTCTTATTCCTTTACGAAGTCTAATTGCTTATGCTTTAGGCTTCTATTGACTACTATATAGTAGACTATTAGAGAGTTTTTCACATAGACTTTCACAGTCATTCTACCCAGTTTTCTTAGAGAAAATAAAACCTCTTCCCTCCTCTATAGCCACCCGCGCGTGCCACCTCACCGGAGGAATTGCCGCCCCATCTTCTTGGTCACACAAAGAATATCCTAGCATTCTTCCGATAGGCTGTTCATCCGTGGATACCAAGGTTGAGGTTCTAGGAGCTGGAAACTAACTCTTTTTGTCTTGCAGAGAATCAGAGTATTACAGATATCTTCGACTTCGACGAAGGAGTAGATACACCGGATTATTACGAAGACTTGGAAGCTGCTTTGGAACTAAGGTTAGTCTTCTAATTGACGTGTTTATACAAATACGACATATACATAACCAATTAACTTGTATGTTAAGAAAAATTTTGAAATTCCGCTGCGTACCCTAGGGGTAACTCTGACCATATTTTCTTACATAAAGTTCACCAATCCCGACCTTAACATCGAAACTTTGAGGGAGTGGCTCGGGATCCTCTTGCTCCTCTTCACTCTTGTCAGAACCAAGGTCCTTCTCTTCTTCCTTGGCCAGTGGGGGTGCTTCCTCCTTGCAACACTCGCACTTAGCAACCATCTTGATGGTGATTTCAACAGGTAGATCACCCAACAAGGTGATGGACATCGACTTCTCAGTGTTGCTCGGCAGCTTCCCTTGCTCCCTACTTGCTCCTCGTTCGATCAACTCTTGCATCTTTTGATGGGCAAGCCTAGTGCTCTCTTCCAACCGATCAAGTCTTGCCCTAGTCTTCTCAGAATCTTCTTCATAACGTTTGAGAAAACTTTGGGTGTGATCAACCATCTTTTGCAAGTTCTCCATCAGTAGAGCTGTCTTCGACTTTGGTTGCTCTTTTGGAGCGAGATTTTCGCAGAGGTCATTACCATAGTTAATCCTACTACGGTCTTGGTTAGGGCCATAAGTTTGGCTAGCCGGTGCATATCCTTGATTGTTTCGGAACCCTCTTCTCCAAAATCCACCTCGAGGATTCCTACCATCTTGTCCGTAACTAGCTTCTTGGGTACCAAATTCCGTAACAAAGGCTTCCTCTTCGCCTCCTTGAACCCAGTTGCCATCATCATATGCAAGCTCCGATCTACACATATGAGCCCCATGCCCATAGTTCTTGCATATTCAGCAAACCTCGTTTGACATAGCTGTTCCAGTGGCGCTCTTGAGGACTTGCTTCAATTCGTTGGTAAAGCACTCGAATCGATCCCCACTCCCCCCATACATAGGGGCTTCTTGAGTAGGTGGAGCTTCAGGTCCACGTCTCCTAACCATTTCTCTTGGGTTGAACTGTGACCCCTTAGCAAGCCTTTCGAAAACTACCCGGACGGCTTCTGCAGTTTCCTCCCAAATATTGTCACGGCATTGGAAATCCACCACTTGTTGGTTCTCGAAGGTTAGTCCATTGTAGAAGTGTTGGACTAGATCAGAGAGCTCAAAACCATGGTGAGGGCACTTGTTCATGAGGTCTTGGAACCTCCCAAACGCGGTGTAGATGGTCTCATCATAGTCCTGTTTGAATCCAGTGATTTGCGCCTTAAGCGCGGTAGTCAAGGTGTGAGGGAAGTATTTTTCCATGAAAGCTGAAAAAACCTTCTCCCAAGTGTCCAGCGAGCCCGCCGGTAGAGAACTCAACCATGACTTGGCTCTGTCACCAAGCCCCATAGCAAAAACCTTCATCCTCAACTCATCCGTTGTTATTTCAGCTCCGGGTCGTGGGAGTTGGTTGACGAAATCATCGATATCGTGCAAGTACCCCATCACATCTTCCCTTGCTAAGCCATAGAACCTCGGAAGTTGTTGGAACGCGTGGTTCTTGATTTCCAGATCACGAGTTGCAGACGAAAGAACAATCGTCGGTCCCCTCATACGATCCTTGGAGGGTTGAACCCATGCTTTCAGTGGTCTAGCTTCTGCCATTCCGTCGATTTCCTTGAAAAGACAGTGTAGAGATTCAGAGAAATCGGTATCCTCTATTTCCTTTATTTCACGCCTTCGAAGTAGTCGCCTTCTTTGGTGGTAGACTCTGTCGATCTCAGCAATTGAATCAGCAAGCGGTGTTCCTCTAGATCGTGTATGTCGCATACACTATCTGTAACAAACTAGGAAAGGAGTATCAGAGAGAGATTAAATAGGAAACCTAAAAACTACTAGGACTAGGAATTGAATGCTGAAAATATAAAAAAGCTAAACAGAAAAAAGGAGTATAGTCCCCGGCAACGGCGCCAATTTGATGAACCGGAATTTATCAGATTTTAATTAATCAAATAAATTTGTATTAAGCCAAAGGCAATTCACAACTACAACGAAAACCGTAGTGTAACAGTAGAATAACCTCGAGTGTCGATCTCTAAGGACTATAACTAGCTTTATCTAATCTAACTTAAGAATATAAAATCAACAAACGACTTAGCAAAGGTTTTTCTTAACAGATAATGGGGATTGGTGATAGTATGGTCATTCAAAGCATAGCAGGTTAATAATCATGCATGAAGTCCCCGATTTTGCATAGAGATCTTTGATCAATGAATTGTCCAATTGTGTTCCGTAATTATTCAACACTACGAAGATAGAAGTTTTAGATAGATCAAAGAAATAAAGCAATAACTCAAAGTATAATGAGCGATATAGCCATTAGCATAATTATTAACCCTTCGCTAAGAAATCACATACTATCACCAACGAGAAGTTTAGCTACTCATAGATGTCATGCAGTCAACAGAAATCATAACACGAATGAATGAAAACATGTTGAAAGATATATAAATATAAATAGAAAAACTGTAAGATACAATGTTACCGAAGGTTGTCAATCTCCGAAGAATCGCGATCTTACAAGCTCCAAAACGCTAAGAAAAAGTATCTCCTAAGCTAAGAATCCCCAGAACAGGCTCTGGAGAATTCCTACCTTAAACTAATGAGAAAGGTGAGAGAAAAGGTCTGAGAAAGTATGAAAAACGGAGAAAACTGAGCAACTATATATAGAGGTTCGACAGGTGTGGGGCGAGTCGCCCCACACACCGGGCGATTCGACTGGTGTGGGGCGATTCGCCCCACGTCCCTCGCGATTCGCCCGGGAGGTTTTTTCGGCCAGATACACATTTTCGACGCGTTTTTGGATTTCTTCTCCTTTTCGGACTCGGTTTTTGCCTTCTAGTGACCTTTTAGCCTTCAGACTCGACCCCTAGACTTCAAATCCTATCCGGAATCTTCTGGATACTCCAAATAGGCCTTCGGAATACCAATTCCTTGTCTACTTTAATATAATTGCCCGGAAAAACCTCGTTTTTCACTCAAAACCTGTAAAATACAAACTAAAGGGAAACGTGACACTATTCTAATAAAATGCACTAAAATATAGCTAAATTAACATAGAGGATAGCTAAATTGGTGAAAAAAGACTCAAATGAAAGTGTAAAATACACATTCATCAAGATTTCAGTCAACGAGTTCAAGTTGGTTTTGAGAATGATTTTAGACAAAAGAAAACTAGAATCAAACTTGTTGTAATCAAAGATGGAGAACGGTTGGTGGTAGAAATCGAATTAACATGTATGGATTACGAATATGCTCACAAGTTCAGTGCATAAAAGCTTCGACTAAGTCTGCTAATCAACCGTCTAGGTAACTTTCAAGACACATATCATAAAAGATTACTATCAATACTTTAGAGGTGCTTGTCACTAACACCATTTATCTAGAATGGTGCAAATCACGAACATACAATCCTATAGCTTTCATTGACCACGATTTTGTCACATACTCTATTCGAATATATGTTATAGGCAACTATGAATCATATGAAGCAATTTGCAGCAAAATTGAATCACAATCTCATGTTAGCATAAACATAATCCAACACATGTAAATTCTACATTCTACCACCAACACAAAGGATTTAGCTACTCATATTCAATAATGAAAACATCATATCATATGAATTGTTACAGGAAGACATTTGATCAAACTACTGGACAAGAGATTGATACAAGTTACCACCAAAGCTGTCACTATTCGGTGGAATTGATGAAAAACCTCTCCGTAGATAAAAATAGCATGCAATCCTATGGCAAAATATTCAATCCAATGTGAATTACAATGTAGATCTGAGTTCTAGGGTGAAAATTGGGGCTAGGAGCTCTCCAAAATTCGAATGCTAAAGTCTGAATGTCAAAAAGTAACTGAAAGTTGAGTTTAAGGACATAATCCCGAATCTGTAACTAAAGCCAAGCGGACCGCTTGGGCTCTGCCAAGCGGTCCACTTGGATGCTGGGCAACTCTCTGGAATTCCAGTGACTTCCAGGCGGAGGGCTTGGCTTCTGGAAGCGGCTCACTTGCTCTGCGGGGCAGATTTTGAGTTGAAACCTCCATCCTTTGCCCACGATCGGTCCTCGGGTGCCTTGGAATCGTCCTTCTCAGTGCTTATTGGGTCTCGGGCACTCACGAACAAAGCCACGGAGATCGAGGAACTTCAACGGTGCCATTTTCCATCAAAAATGCTCGTATTTAGCTCCAAAAACACCGTTTCGTACCTAAGTGCCTGAAAATGTAGAAAACACAAAACGTGACACTATTCTACAAAACTAACAAAAAAACTAAGCAAAAATATAGCAAAAGAAGGTAAAAAAGACAAGATGAACGAGTTATAAATACGTTCATTAATCTCCCCAAACTAAACCCTTGCTTGTCCTCAAGCAACAAACTAATCTAAATGCAACACAACAAGCAGTCTCATACCAAGTAAAGTGAACTAATCTATTGAATCTACCAAATGCTTATGAACAAAGACTGTATGAGCATGACATGCAAGTAGGTTGAAGAATGTCTCGATTGTGAATATACACATTCTCATGGGCACTTTGTTAAACAAAAGAGTCTCTCGTAAAATCTTCTACCTAGACCTGGTCAGTGACGACACAATGATGCATATTATCATACTACAATTGGCCCGTGCCCATGAAACCGAGGGCTTACTACTGTTCACCAAGCGATACTTTTCCTCAAGATAGGGCGAACCAATACTGGCTCTCATCAAACGAAGGAGGGTTTCCTAGAAAGATAACACTCCCCTATTCTACCCAGACTCTCAAAGAATGAGTCTCTTTCAACCACTTCTTGAATGGCAAGACGAGGTTGTCAAGAACAGGCCTTGGACAAAGGCGACACGAAACAAAAGATAGAATTTACAAAGACTGCTTTTTGGCTTGCAAGGACCCTTCTTTTGATTTTTTGGGTCTTATTCTTATTTTTCTTTTCGTTCTCTTTTTTCATTTTTGTTTCTCTTTTCTCTTTTTGTTTTTCCTTTCTTTTCTCTCTTTATATATATATATATATATATATATATATATATATATATATATATATATATATATATAAAAGCAAGCAGCATTACTTAACAACGAAACAACGAAAAACACCTCCCCAAACCTATTCGAGAGAATAGGTTTTAGCACAAAGACGAAAAAGAAAAAGGACAAACTCTAAAAAGGCGCCTCCCCAAGGGACACCAAACAAAAAGGAAAAAGACAAACATTACAATGACTCTAAGACGAAAGACAAGATCAGCAAAGCAACCCCCTCCCCAAACCTATTCGATAGAATAGGTTTAATACAAGGAATCACACACCTCACGCTACCTCCTTCCTAGGCATTTGGAAATCTCTAATTGAGGTGAAGAACTTGTCGCCTCTTACGTACAGAATTACATGGGTTACAACCATAGACTCAAACATGCATCATTTTATAAGGCCTTCGTGAACCGCAGCAGAAGAAACACCACTCAAGGTGATGTCGAGACTACTACGCTTAACTAGTGCACATGCGAATGTGACAAACCAAGTGAGACAAGCCTCAAACTACTTACATGGTGATGCAACATATGGTCAATGGTCATAAGCACTTAGTCACTGAATAAAAAATTTCAAGAAACTTGGCAATAAATTCCACACACAACAACGTGTAACAACTAATCTAAGGATGATATGCATGCAAAATTTGAAAAACATGAAAAATCACAAGAACTTGAGCTAACAACAGGCATACATGAACCAAAAGAGCACATAGTACTGAAAATCCAATAACACCTTCCCAAACCTAAACTTTTGCTCGTCCTCGAGCAAAGAAAAGTTGATAAGAAAGGAAGAATTGGATTGAAAGTACACTTTCCTGGGATAAAGGTTCGTGTCCATCTCCTATAAATGAGTAGTACCTGAAAGGACTCAGGAAACAAGTGAAAACGGGTGCACAAAGGTGAAAAGACTGGAAAAATGGGAAAATTTTGGGAACAGGGTCCCAGTGGACCACTTGGCAGGAGCCAAGCAGTCCGCTTGGGATCCTCCAGGCGGTCCGCTTGGTTGCTGGCATAATTCCAGAGAATTCTGCTCGCATCCAGGCGGACCGCTTGGGGATTTCAAGCGGATCACTTGTCCTGTTTTCCCAAAATTTCCACGTTTTTCCTATCTTAAGTCACCTAAAGCACCGAAAGAAAGACTAAAGTAAACTAACACGACAAAAGGCACACATGCCACAACTACTAAAAACAAATAAAAAGTACAACAGTTATAAGTTACATCATCATACAACCATATCGAAATGTGAAAAGTTCCAACCAACAATAGTAAGCAAGCCAAAACAACGATAATATAGAAATACTACCGATAAGTATGGCCTCTGTCGGCTGAGTGCTCTAGAAGAAGGGGTCGTAGGGAGTGTTCGGGAGATTGCTTCCACTACCTCCGGGCTGATCATAGAATGGGTACCCCAGAACTTGGCGAGTTAGAGCATTGTACCGGTCCATCATCTCCCCCTGGTGAGCTGTCCATCGCCTAGTGTCCTCTGTCTAGAAAAATCTCATTAGACCACTTCAAGAGATGTATGCTACTCGACTCTTATACTACGACTAAACAAACTACCTTAAGACTAGACAAGTAAACGTTCTTCATTTTGCAACAATTCATAACGCAACAAGTCAACAACGGGACTCCAACTTCACTCAAGTGTTCTTTTGGTTAGTTTGAGGGCTTGCTAAAGTTCATTCGAAACACATCGAGAAGCTTTAACACTTTGTTTCAATAAGTTCATCGAAACTAGACCAATCAAACAAACTCTTCAATTGAACCACCAAACAATCCTACACTTTCTCATGCATTCACAACATAACCATCATCATAACATCACTCAAATTCTAAGCCAACAATCATCAAACAATCATATAGGCAAAAATTCGAGTACTAGAGTTCTCCAAAAATCAAGATGAGCAAAATTCAAAATTGGATATCAAATCTAATAAGAAACATGCTCAACAACAAATATCAAACTCATATTCACCAATGCATAACACAATTGAAGCTAAATTAAGCATAATCCCAAATTCAAGAAAGTTAGGGTTCTTGAGGAGTACCTTGATTCCTTGAGAATGATGCTACAATCGTGCAATATGATCGGTTTAGATGATAGAGGAGGTGATGGGCTCCTTAGAATGCACAAGATTGCAAGAATTGGTGGAGAAATGAGTGAGATTGGGATTTTTGGGGTGAAAATCGGGCAAGGGGAGAAGAGTGGAGGAGGAGGCTTTGATTATCAAGTGGTCCTCTTGGTTGCCTATAAAGGCAGCCAAGCGAACCTCTTGCGGCCAGCCAAGCGGTCCACTTAGCCAAGCGAGCCGCTTGGCCGTTTCCAAGCAGCCCTCTTGGTTACTCGCCGAACTCTCTGGAATTCCAGAGAGTTTGGTCAGTTTCCAGTCGGTCCACTTGGAAAAACCAAGCGGTCCACTTGGGACTTGAATCCTCCAACTCCATTATTTTCCGACTTTTGCTAAAGTTTCAACGCAAAAACCTTGTCTACTCAACAAAACATAATTTAAACGTGCTTCTAATCGATATGCAAGTACCTACAACCTTCGGTTGCCTCCTGAGAAGTGCCTTTATATAGAAGTCGTTGGCTCGACTCTTCACAACTCATGCGGGATCAATTTTGCATTGGGTACTAGACTTCCCCATCCAAATGCTCTTCAAAGCATCAAGTCCCTGCACATCTCGACGAACATAAAGTGGACCAAAAAATCCTCCAAGTTCTTTAGTATCAACATAAGCACATGAATTAACTATGGCTCGCAACGTGTGTTGCTTGCCATTTACCTCAAAGCTACGTGTACGGCGATACATGTCTATGACCATATGCACTTTGTTGATGAAAGCTCTACCCAAAAGAACCACATCCTTGAGATTTGTAGAAGATGTAGGCATGACGATAAAATTCGTCTTCACCTCTACACCGGCAACCCGAACCACCAGATTCTCAATCACACCCAATGGCTTCTTCATGGACCCATCCGCCAATTGTACCATATATTTCATGGGTCTCAAGCCAGACAAACCGGACTCTTCATACATGTTCAAAGGTATGACATTCACACCCGCTCCCGTGTCAAGAGTTGCCACTATTCTGTCCTTTCCCAAGCTGATTTCTACATCAAAGCTCCATTGGATAGACACTTTCACCATATCCACCATCTCATCCTCAGACGATGAGCTTTCCTTCAATTCCTCAACTACCGCATCAGATTGTGCGACTACTTTCTCTTCCACATCCACCTTAGGAGTCTCAAACTCCTTACTCACCTTGCAAGTTTCAGTAACCTTGCAACTTAGCACCTCAACTCGTGTATTATCCCTCACAACCGTAATTTCTACGGGCAAATTAGTCACCACGGTTATATCCATAGCTTTTTCCGTGTTTCCGAGAAATTTCCCTTGCTCTCTACTAGCTCCACGATCTATCAACTCTTGCAACTTCTTATGAAGGTTGCTACTACTAGCCTCAAGCTTTTCGAATCGCTGATTGTTATTATCCTCATTGCGATAATAGTGCTCCATGAACTTGTTCGTTTTAACCACTAGATCATTAAGAGAAGAGACAAGAGGTGAAGGAAGCACTCCTCCACCTTGCGGCCCTGAATTAGCAACCGGGGGTGGAGGTGTAGGATTAGAAGGTGGTTCTCTTTCAAAGCAATTGTTGCCATAGCTGAGACGGCTTCTATCTTGATTTGGCCCAGAGGCATATTGATCGGGATTATTAACATAACCACGATTGCCTTGGTTTTGGTATCCTCCTCGTGGTCCTTGCCCTCCACGGTTTTGTGGCCTCACATTGACATACCATTGTCCATAATCCACGTCCTCAACACGTTGCTCTCCGTCGACAGTAGCGTACACTTCTTGACGGACCTCGTTCTTGACAAATTGATCTCTAGCAAATTCAGAACGGCATAAATAGGCCAGGTTCCCATAGTTCTTGCACACACCACGAACTTCCATGGAAGGAATAGGAACGCTTTGCCTCAAAGCTGCTTCACTTCATGGGCGAACCCATCGAAAGCATCTTGTTCCACAACTACCTTGGCCTCACTTCTTTGCTCATTTTGAAGCACACGAGCTCTCACTCCGGTTTTGAGAATTCCGGTACATGGTGTCTAGCTTCAATTGAGCTTGAGTGGGTGTCAAATCCCCCATACTACCTCCACATATACTACCCACTTGAGATTGAATCTCAGGATGTAAGCCATTGTAAAAGAAGGAGAAGCTGACCTTTATCGTATCCATGATGTGCGCACCGATATTGCAACCCCATGAATCTATCATAAGCCTCGTGAAAAACTTCATCATATTTCTGATCAAAGGTGCTAATTTAGCTCTTCATAGTCATTGTCATGGAAGCGGGATAGTACCGATCCATGAACTTATCAAAACAAATCTGCCATGTTATCAAAGACCCGACCTCTAAAGTGTTGAGCCAAGCCTTTGCTCTATCGCCAAGACCCATAGAAAAGACCCTCATACGAAGATCATCATCACTCACACCAGCCCCTGGTCGCCCAAGATGGAGAATGAAATTCTCAAGCTCGTTCAAGAATCCAATCACATCCTCATTCGCCATCCCATAGAACTTGGGAAGTTGTTGGAACATGTGGTTCATGATTTCCAGATTTCTTGTGGCATCATTGAGGACAATTGCTCGCCCTCTAGCCCCAACCATAGGCTTGGTGAGAGTACGAATAGGTTGCTCCGCCATTTCACCTCCTAGATAGACGGATTCGAGAACTGGTTTCGAGAGATGAGAGAAAGATTCCTCCCTAATTCTTGAAGTGGAAGCTCTAGATGCTACCTCCTCAAACTGGAGATTCAAATTCCTCCTTCTTCTAAGAAACAATCTATCGATCTCGTCCAGAAAAGGTTCAACGTTAGGCTCACCCGTTCGGGTTCTAGGCATGCACTCACTTGAAACAAAGAGTATTGAGTATCCAAAGCACAAAGAAATAAAAAACAGAAATGAGACAAAGAAGAGATATTGGCTGAAAAACGAAAACACCAACCAAAGGAGTTAAGTCCCCGGCAACGGCGCCAAATTGATGAGTCATTTTTTCACCAATTAAATTTGTTTAAAAGCCAAAGAACACTTATCACTACCCAAATTAGAGTGCAATGACAAGTTGTCCCCGAGTGTCGTTCTCTCGGGACTTAACGTGGCTTTGTTTGAGGTCTTCGAATGAGATTTCAGTCAACGAGTTCAAGTTGGTTTTGAAAATGGTTTTAGACAAAAGCAAACTACAGTCAAACTTGTTGTAATTGAAGATGGAGAACGGTTGGTGGTAGAAATTGAATTAACATGTATGGATTACGAATATGCTCACAAGTTCAGTGCGTAAAACCTTTGACTAAGTCTGCTAAGCAACCGTCTAGGTAACTTGGGCTCTAGGGTCAGGCAGGCTTATCAGGCAAATTGATCTGAGCCATTTGATCTAATGGCTCATATTAGTTTCATCTGTTCGTCCAAATTTTTTAAGGTGTTCGCCCTCTCGCCTTATCTTCGCCATCTCGCCTTTTTAATATTTTATTTAATAAAATATAATTAAAATATAATTTTTTTTAAAATACCATTTTTACCCTCCAAAAAATATGAAAAATTTAAGATTTTTTTTTAATTTCGAATTTTCTTTATTTAACATTTTTATTTTATTTTATTATAATTATTTATTTAATCATTATAATTATTTTATCAAGAAATTTAATTTTTTTAATATAGTTACTAAAATACACATTGAACTAGTGACCTCTCATGTAAACACCTTTAAATTTAACCACTAGGCCACTAACAATTTGATGCACTATTTATAGTTTTATATATATATATTTATAGATATATATGGTAGTAGATACTCTAAATTTAAAGTTAATAATACACTCATTATTATCCATGTGTCTTCTTATTCTTATTAGCATTGATTATTAGCCGAAACCAAATCTACAGTAGCAGCATTAACTTTATCCCGAAGCATATCTCTCAATATTCATTCTTTAATGATACAACGCTAAGCTATCACAAGGATTATTCAGGTAACTACGCACTCGTTGATTTTCATATTTATTTTCTTTATTTCGTTCTTTGGCTTGATTTTGTGTCGCCCTTCTATGAATTCGAACAGAGGAAGCTGGAGCTTGGATTTAGGAATTTCGGTGAAAACAAGCGGGGCATATCGTTTTTCCTTTCAAATTTACTGATGTATGCGTATTTGGCCGTACGTTTAGCTTTGGCCGTGAGTTTAGCTCGGTGAAAACAATAAAATCTAGGGAAATTTCCAAAATCTTCCCCCACTGCTGCACCTAATTACGAATCTTCCCCTACTAGTTCAACAATTACACCTAACCCCATTTTACCCAAAAATGTTGACCAAGTTACAAATCTTAACATTTTTTTCTCTCCCCAAACATGCCCTTACCAATATTATTATTTGACATTTTTCTTTTTCATTTATCTTTTCCTTTTTCTTTTTCTACATTTTATTTTTCTTTTTTTCTATTCATCACCTTCTTCTTCAACCTCTAAACTCCGGTACCGGAATTTTTTCGGTACCAGAGTTGTCAACAGCTCTGGTCGGACAGAAAAAGCTCCGTCGGAGCTGTTTCGACAGAGCTGTTTTACACAGATCCGTCAGCTCCGTCGGAGCCGTAAAACTGCTCCGATTGGGGTTGTTTTTAGCCCCAATCGGAGTTGTAATTAGCTCCGATCGGAGCTAATTACAGCTCCGATCGGAGCTACTTGAAGCTCCGATTAGGACTGTGTTCAGCTCCAATCGGAGCTACTCGAAGCTCCGATCGGAGCTGTAAATAACTCCGGTCGGAGCTATTTACAGCTCCGACTAGAGCTACCCAGTTAGCTCCAGTCGGAGCTCCGATCGATTTTTTCTTCTTTTTTTAATTTTTTTAATTTTTATTTTAAATTATTTATTTTTTGAGATTTTTTTTTTTTTTTGGTTTTAATATTTTTTAGGCTTGTATTGAAATATAAAATGTGTACGGACTTGTTTGCAAAAATATTTTGGATAATTTTGAAAGTTAAAAATGTAATGTAGGTTAATTTTGTAAAATAAGAAATCTTAGAGTCAAATGTGCAATAAATGAAAGTTGATGGTGTTTGGGTGTTGAATAAATCTGAATTTTGAATGAGGGCAAATTTGTCATTTCCAGGCCTTAATTCGCCGAAAGTCAAAGTCGTGGGCTAGATGTAATTGTTTTTCACTAACCAGAGGAAATATGTTATTGTTTAACTTACAGGGGAAGATTCGTAATTGATTAAACTAACAGGGGGTCTGTATGAAAATTACCCTAAAATCTAACAATTAAAACTAAGTCAAATGATGTGAAAATAAAGGCGGCAATAATTAAAATTTAAAATTTAAAACTCGTGCAAAAATGCAGATCCAAGATTAATTTAAGACAATATATTAGGATTATAATAAGTGGGCTATAAATACCATAATGTTTTTATAACATGAGGGTATTATTCACAAATAGAAATTATTTGATTTCTGTAATTTTATATAAATGCGTGTAACCTGTTAAAGTTGATCTGTCAAAATTAGATTTAGTCCTAAGTGATCAGAAATATATCGGTCAAATATCTAAACCTTATCCGGGATTTGATCTGACAACATAATAATAAAATCGACAACAAGATAACCGATCCCAAATTATCCAAATTAATATTGATACAAATTCATCAGATTAAAAATATATTTGTACTGAACTCATATGATAAAAAATAAATCGAATCAAATTTAACCCGAAATGATCCGAATTGAATTGAGTGGGATACAACCGATCCTATTTAAATTTGGCTTGGATTCACCCCGAACGAAAATAATCAGAATTGTGCATACAGACTACTACTAAATTGGCCAACATACTAGAGGTCAAATTGAGGCTATTCACATATTTATTTTTATTTATTTTATATGTATGGAACTGCTATAAGTTGGAGGTCCACGCACCAGTCTGTTGTAGCTATTTCTACAACTGAAGCTGAGTTCTTGGCGCTGACAGAAGCAGTCAAAGAGGCCATATGGTTGAAGGGAATCATCTCTGAGTTTGGTGTCTCACAAGACTGTGTCACGATTTATTGTGATAGTCAGAGTGCAATACACCTTGCAAAGCACCAAGCCTATCATGATAAGTCGAAACACATTGACGTAAAGCATCATTTCATTAGAGATGTGGTGGATCAAGGGAAGGTAAAGATTGTCAAGATCAGAAGTGAAGAGAATCCAGCAGATGCGTTCACAAAGACATTACCAATCAAGAAGTTTGAGCTTTGTCTCAGACTGATAAACTTGAAGAGAAGGTATGAGAGTTCTTAGTGCCGCAAGACACTGAGACATGGGGATGTGTTCTAACCTCAGGAGCATGACAAGGGAACTGTTCTAACTTTAGGAACAGGTGGAGAGGTGAATGAAATTCATGATAAGGTGGAGAATTGTGGAAGTGTATCATGAATTTGGCGGGATATGTATCAAGTTTGTTACAAAGACGGTTCCGGGAGAAGCTAGATTGTTATATCACAAGTTGGCATTCTGCTGCTTCTATATAAGTCTTGTAACTAGTCCAGATACAGGCTAGATTCATTAATTTCATTTCTTCTTCTTCACAGAGCAGTTAGGGAAATTACAGAGAGATTGTTGATAACTCCATTAGAGAAGCTCTGCTATCTTATAATCTGTATTTTTGCTGCTTGGTTAGTGAAGATCATTTCTCTTCCGTGGACGTAGGCTCTCCTTTGAGCTGAACCACGTATATCGTGTGCATTGTTACTTCTTATTCTCTGTTAATCGAGTAGCTAGGGTTCTTCGTAGATCGGATTGGGGGATTTCTGTGGTGAACGTTGTCGGATTGAAACGATTGCGTAACATCTTGGGATGGTTACATTATCGTTCACTCCTCTTTTTTTTTGTGTTGGCTTACGTGATGGATGGTGGTGGTATAGAGAGCGTGCATATCTTTTGTTTTGCATTTGGTTTTGAAGCTTGAGAGTTTTGCTGGAGTATTTTGGTTTTAATCTCTATAACATACTTTTTTTTTTGAAACGGCAAAAATAATTTCATTCAACACTCGTAGCATAAGTAATGCTTGAGTCGAGTTTCAAAGTACAAGAAGGATCAACCCTCAACCGAAAACATAGTCGAAACCTCTAAAATACACCCTCCACCTTCCAACTAATCTCTATAACATACTTATAGTGTTAGCACACACATTTAATAAGAGAAAGCCATTCTGAGAGATATAGTCGAATAACGAGCTAGAGATATATACTCGACAGCAAAACATTTTGTGAAATCTCAATATATTTATAAACTATTTCTTGTAGTTTAGTGGATTGATTGATACTATTACTCCCCATCCATGTAGGCTGATGTGGTGAGCTGAGGCACGCTAAATTGATTATTGTCTTGTGTTAAATGTTGCAAATGTGTCCTTTCGATGATTATTAGGGGTCTTGCGAGCTCGAATTGAAAATTTTGTGTGATATAGTGTCATTGTTTCACTAAATGCAAAAGTATTAGCAGATGATTTGTTGCCCTAATATTGGTATTTGATAATGCATAAACAAATAATTTTTCACTTATAGTTTTATAGATATGCAGAAAGCAGATGAGATTCAGTATGCAGTTGGTGTTTGTGCAAGATTTCAATGTGACCCCCCAGAATTTCACACTGCAATACTACTCTGAAAATACTTAGGTATATAAAAGGTAATGTGAATGTGGGATTATGGTATTGAAATGATGGTGGGTTGAAGTTGGCAAAATTCTCAGATGCTGACTTTGCTGGATATTTGCTTGATAGAAAGAGTACTTGGTTCATGTGCGGGCACTTTAATGAAGTTATGTTTGAAAGTGATATTCTTTAATATTTTAGTGCTTCGAAAGAGCTTCGCAACGACATATCCCACGTCTTCATCAGATCCTCATACGAATTATTCTTTATCGATCTACTCTTTCTCGGTTTGTATATGTCTCATTTTATTTGCCTTTATAATCGACATAATCTCTCCAAATTGCACTTTGGTCCCTACTAAACAACGAAAACATGTAATTAGTCATAATACGATAACAATATCTTATACTGGGGCTAAAACGAGGGGTGAAATGGTTAAACATGCATGTCTCAGAGATTCATCAAACTCCTCCGAACCAGTTAAACAGAAGTAAAGCCAATGATCATATCAAAAACAAAAGAAAGATGAACGGAATAACTAAATAACTAGGGAATTCTAGAATATTTTATAGTATATCTCTATAGACCTCGAATCAACTAACAAACTAGGCCTTAGCCCAAGAAAGACGCAGAATGAGATTCGAGCAGACAATTTACGAGAAAGACAAAAATTGACCAATAAATATACATTGTGAGTTATTATCGAGAACATATGGTATTTTATCAAATCATGTATTTTTATGAATAAAGAAGTAAAATATTTTACTAACAATATAATCGTTTTATTTAATAATAAATATATATGTAGCGCTCTGGCCCCTAATTAGCCAAAGGCCCGATCATTTGGGCCATCGCGGTTACTCCTAGGCCGCTCTTCGAGGTGATGTGCATGCTGACCCCACAAACCAACGCGTATTCTATCCGTGCACTTTTTCTTCACTCGTACGCACTGGGAACTTCCCAATAGGTCACCCATATTAGAATTGCTCTAGCTAGACTCTGAAACTCTTCTGGATGGGTTCGAGAAGATAAAGGTGCACCAACTTCCAGTAAGTCACCCATCTTAGAATTGTTCCAACTTGTTCTGAAGCTCTTCTGGATGGATTCGAAAAAATAAAAGTGCACCTTGTTGGTATGAGTAGCATTCTCAATCTCTTCAATCTTTCTGAAACTTTGGGACATTATATTCACCCTCTGTTAACCTTGTTCCGACCAACCGTCCACCCCTTGTAGATTTCGGACTGATTCAGCTCTAATACCATTTGTAACGCTCCCGTGTACTAATCAGTCAAAGTCCTAACCCTTGGTCGTCACATGTTTAATTTTGAAGTTCTCTTCGATGGATTATCGAAAATAAAATTGGCCATTGTTGGTCAAAATATGGTTCTCAATCCATATTTAAAGTATCTCAAATAACTAAATGTTAAAATAAATATAAAGTGTGTTCAAATATTAAATAATTAAACTGAATTACTTATTTTCGAAACAAAAACACCCAGGCCAGAGTAGAAAAGATCGTACCTTTCTTGTGACTTTGCTTCTCAACAAATTTTCTTGTACGTTTATCTTCTCCCTCCTTTGAGGTCTGTACACATCGCAAATCGTTATGGTTCGATTTTCAATATTTTGTTGTGTTGTTTCTCTTCTTTATTTCCATTTTTACAGTGTTTGATGGATGCTCTTTTTATCAGTAATCTTGTTCTTGTATGCTTGATTGCAAAATGTTCATTCCCAATTCAATTACGTCGATTCTATGAATATCTCTGTTATTGATTATCCAGAAGGAAATGCAATGCTTGAAATTCTTTTTCTTTGTCCCCCTTTGCATCTTTCTTAATCTGCTGTAATTTTTGTAAACAAGTGATTTAGAGCTTTGGGATCTCTCTGTGCTGGAATAACATGGTTAATTCTGTGACCAAGAAATGATTGGATTACGCAAAAGGAAATGGGAATAGAAACACTAGAAGCTTTCATAGATTGTTGCAGTTTTGATTATTTGTTTTATCCGTTGTAACTTGTGAGAGTAGCACATCTAAATAAATTTTGTAGATTATTTGGCAGTTTTAAGCCCTGTGTATATACTACTACATGGTTAACTATATGACAAGGAAAATGCAAAAGGAAATGGGAATATGTTTCCTTTGTCAGAGGGGGTATGAGTTATGTAGGACGGGCTGAATTGCCTTTGTTCTTGAACAGAATTTGTAAGCTAAGAGTGGCTTTAAGGTTGAACTAGATTCTTGGTATGCATATATATACATTGTAGCAGTGGTGCTTGTAGGATACTATAAGGTAGAGGATGGCGAGGTACTTATCAATAGCTTGTAGGATTCTCATCATACATAATATTCTTGTTTTAATGAAAAACGTGACTGACATACCTGCTGAAATTCTTCAAGTGTATGGAATTGAGAAAGTAAGCATCGAAGGCATGGCTAGAAAAAATATGATTGTAAAGATGAGAGTTTTATGCATATCTATTGGTGGGGTAGAATGACATGTATGTGGTCGAAACGGAGCAATCCTGTGTCAAAAAATAAATGAGATTACAGTATGAATTCTCAGTTTGGAAATCTTTTTCTTTTAATTGATTCTTGGAAGCTCTGTTCAACTTTTATGATATCAATTGTAAGTTTATGCACCAATATGTAGATAGATTGAGAATTACAGATCACTTCAAGTTTTGATAGGATATTGTTACGGAGCTCATGTATCTACACTGTTTGCCCATATTTCCTACTTTTAATTTCCTTGATTGACTCTTTCCTATTTAAAATACTGTATATGAACTCCCAAAATGGACTCTGTTAATGTTTGCCTTGTAGATTGGAAATTTACCTTTCATAATGATTCTTTAGTAGCGCATTGAAAATTTTAATGACAAATCATATTTTTGACTTGGTTCTCTTTTGGTGGTTGCTTCAGGTCACTGCTCAAGCTGTTGAATAGAACCTTGTGGCTGTAGATTTTCGTTGTAATAACCACTAATGACAGGGCAAACGAAATACGTGCCACCACTTTATATTCCTCTGAGTCAATCAGATGCAGAGTCGGATGTAGTGCCCCGTGCAGATGCAACACCTACACAACATCACATAAATGATGCATCGGTGCAGTGGTCTTCAGGAATATGTGCTTGTTTCGATGATATTCCGAGCTGTATGCTCCTTTCTCCCTGTTGTCTTGATTATGCAGAACGTAGATAGAGCCTAGAGGTGCTTTTTTCAGAGTCTTTATAGGAACAATATGGTGGGTCGTGTGATTTCAATATCATGTTGCTGGAAGTTTGAGCCTTACAAATTATATTACAAAAAGTTTACACTTTACAGTGATATGAGCTGCCTTTTCCCGGCTTACATATCCAAAATCAGCAAGTGAATACAATTTGCAAGAGCAGTTGTTTGATGTATAAAATCACTGTCTTCCTACATTACAATTTCAGTTGAGTCTAAGGATACATGATATGGTCTGAAAAGAGTTTTTGTACTGAGGATTTTGAATCCTAGAAAATATTTAACTTGAAAAATGTTAAACTTCATTATTTGGATTTCTGATCCTTTAAACATCATTGTAAAAGACATATCCGTTATTATGCAGTCATACGGGCATTTCCGGTGTTTGTACTCAGTATAGTGCTATCATATGGAACTAAGTAAGCTTTTGTTTTCCCCAGGTTGTATTGGACTAGTTTGCCCTTGCTATGTTTTTGGGAAAAATGCTGAGTTTTTAGGGTCAGGAACTGTATTGGGGTCTTGTGCGACGCATTTCATCTTGTGGGGTCTTTTCAACACAGTTTGCTGTGTGCTAACTGATGGCTGCATGATGGGTTTACCTGGTTGCGTTGTTGCATGCTACGCTTGTGGCTACAGAAAAACATTAAGGTCAAAGTACAAACTGGAGGTATATTCGTTTATTTATCGTTTCTGTACCTATATGAGCAGCTTGTCCTGTTCAATTTTCATTATCGTCTCTGTGAGAGTTTTTACGTTGCTGAAAGAAACCGTGGATCTCTTTTCAGGAAGCACCATGTGGAGACTTGTTGACTCATTGCTTCTGCCATTTATGTGCCATATGCCAAGAATACCGAGAAATCCGCGAGAGGTCGGGAGACTCGAATGCCCCTAGCTCGGATTTGGCTGGCGTGACGGCCCCTCCTGTCCAGACAATGGAATTGACATGCTCTGCCGTTCAGAAAACAGTATCACCTTCCCCAAAATAAGCAAATCTTGTGTCCACTGCAACTTCTATGAGCTCTTCAAATTTTTTTAGCTCACTTTTACTCATGCTAGCTGTTCATCTTCCTATGTAAATTCCCTAACCTCAACGTGTACTACTTGAGAATGTATCTTGTTGTATGACTCTGTATCCATCTCGTACATAGTTAGCGATTATTTTGTCTTGGTAGACATCTGATGAAATTTTCGATGACCTTATGAGTTTAGTTTTTTTTTTCTTTTCCTCATGTGCTACTCCAACACCCTTACTACTCGGCTTATAACTTGATTAACTTGAGTTTCTTATGTAACTGGTTAATATAAATGATTCATATTACAAATGTATTTGTAATGACCTACGTTTGCATGCAACTGTGGGGCATTCATACCGGGTGTAAAAAAATAAAACAACAACAGAGTTTGAAATTTGAGTCCTATTATTATACTATGAATACTGGCAAATGTGAATGTAAATCTGGAGGAGAATTTAACTTTAAACACTTAAACAAATTACTGGTAAAAATATACTATATATGATGCTATATATGTATATCTATATATATGGTAAAAACATATGGTGAAATGTGAAAAGGATGAGCCTGCAGGGAAGAAAATGGTGTGCTCATAGTCTGCTTGCTTCAATTCAAGATTGTCTTGGAACCTGAAAAGAATGTGAACAAAAATGAAGACATTCTAAAATGAAATGTGATGGTTTATTGACTTGTAGTACTAGCATTATTCAGCTGCAAGACAGATTTCCAGAAATTGGTGGGTTTCAGCTGGAACTGGGAGACAATTTTTCTGAGAGACATACAAAAAGATGACGATGATAATGGAATTCAGTGTACAATCACATGAGAAAATTGAATTAATAATATCAGACTGACGTTATGTTCAATTTCCCAAACCCGGCCAAAAACAATACTAGGCCAGTTTGTTTACATTTGCTTACATAATGTACGTTACAGATTTCTCATCTCCTACCTCATTTACCACCTTTGTTTTTAGCATACTACTCAGCTCTGTTTTACGAAATTATTTTTCCTCCAATATTTCTTAGATCGATTACGTTTTCTTTTTTTTTTTTTCAAACTTTTATCCCTCACATTATTGTTGTGGTTTCTGTACCACTAAACTAATCACCGCACATAATATATTAATCTCCTAAAACAATAAGCACACTAAAAAAAAAAAAAGAGAAATTAGTTAATAAGCTACTCCCTTCCCTATGTTCCATAATAAACTTCGGCTAGTGATATAGCCAGAGCTAAAATTACTAATGCCAGAGCAATTTACCTTTTATAAACACTAATCATTCCTAAAAGTGCACAAATTGCTCTGGCATTAGTAATTTTTGCTCTGGCTATATCACTAGCCTAAACTTCTTAACCTTTCATTTTTTGCGTTCCATTACGATCTTCCTAACCCATAAAAGGAAAGTTTCATCTCTATTCACCAATTTTTTATTATTTATCTTTTCTACTTTAACACTAATTTATACTATCACTCTCATATTTTATCATTCATTTACAACTTTACCAATATAATACCTCATACAAACTAATATTATATTATTAATCCTTAATAAAAGATAATCAAACCCTTAGGAAGATTATTATGAAACAGAGGGAGTAACTAGTTTTGATTAGTTCATGTGTGATAAATCTACAAGGTAGCTAATTTGATAATTTCATACTATAACTTTCCATAACTCATATATGTTCTATGTTTAGTGCACCATAACAAATAATAATAAAATTATATTATAAAAAAATGAAGTATATTTATCTAGCATAAGTTTATTATATATTATTCTTGTATAATTTAAACGTAATTTGTGATCAAAGTTTGAAACAAAAGTTATCTAACATAACTTTATTATATATATATATTAATCTTGTGTAATTTAAACGTAATTTGTAAACAAAGTTCGAAACAAAAGTCAGTTTATAAAGCTTGAAATGGAACGGAGGGATTGATTTATTTCATTAGTCACATTCTACCTAATCAGGTCAGATATCTAACTTAGTTTTGCTACATAAAAATCATTGACTCTGAAACTGCAAGTCTGCAAGGACAGGTCAAATGGAACGGGAGTAATTTATCAAATAGTATGAAGTTGAATTGTACTCTAGCTAATCGTAATACTATAATGTTAATTGCGAAATTACCAGAAAATAGGATTCTCCGTGCTGCAAGCCTTGGACGGAAAACCCGAATTCGTTAACCAGAACAGGCACACCAGACGAATGGAACAACACAAACTCTTCACTAAACATAGCTTTCATGTCCAATGGACCGTTCCCCACCTCTGTTGCTACTCCATTGATAAACACTGTGATCAGACCTGCATAGTCCCAACCATATGTCCCAATCGAATTCATGCTCTATTTAGCCAACTCAAGAATCATATAGACATTCACGTAACTGACTTATTGCAGTTAATAAAACCATTTAGCTTTTCCCCTGACACTATGCATAGCGTAATTTAAATATAAATATTTTTACAGCTCATGTAATGCGGTGATTTCACATTGTCATCCGTCAATATATACCCCAAAATGCAACATATTATGATAAAGTCTAAGGACCGATAGTCTTTCATTAAAAAAAAAAAAATAGCTGGAAGCATATTAAAATAAAGTAAGTTTTCTGGGAGACGGTTTCATAGAAATAAAATAATAATAATAATAATAATAATAATAATAATCATCGCACACAAACTCGAGGTCTAATTAAGGAAGAGAAAGTATGAATTACCGGTTGGCTGGTAATGCAAAGTAGAGGAGGCATCAGTGGAAACAGCAGCAGCAGGAGGCAGAAAAACTGATCTGGGATCAAGTTGTTGGCCCGAGAAGTCGAAAAAATCATCAACTACACCAACATTTGCATGTCCAGGTCCACCAGACGAAGAAGAGGAGGACGATCCAGAACCAAGTACACAGGAACCGGCACCATAAGGTACGAAATTGGGCCCAAAACTGCCAGCCATTGGGCTGTCGAACAGAATGTTACCACCACCAGCAGCTGGGTAAGGTTGCAGTTGTCCAGTGAGGAGACCAGCCTGGATTTGGCGCTGCTTGCGACGGGACCTGGAACGGCGGTTCTGGAACCAGTAAAAGACATTGGCGTCAGTGACAGGGCCGAATTTTTCTAGAGTCTTACGAATTCGGAGAGTTTCCTCCTTGGGCGGGTTAACGGTCCCGCGGTTGAAGATGGATTCCAGGACCATGATTTGCTCCGGTTTGGGTGTCCATCTGGATCTCACGGGCTCCGGTTTCTTGTCGGGTTTTGGAGATTGGTTCTGTTGCAATACTACGTCTTTTTGTTTTCGGTCATCCATAATTTTTTACTACTAGTAGAGTAGTAATAAATTGGACTGTATGTTGAGGAAAGGGAAGTAGCTAGTTAGCTAGCAAATGGTATGAAAGGGACACAGGGCTATATATAATGGGTGCATGTACTTTTGAGTAGTACTTGAAGAATAGTCCCAATTAATGTACGTGCACACGGGGTGGTATTTATAGAAGAACCCCCAAATAATACTCTCTCCATTCCCTCACCTCCTCAAAACTTGTGATGATAAAATGATTGTTAATAAAGATTTTAAAAAAGTTTAATGCGTGGGTACTTTTTATATTTAACGTCCAGACCACTAATCGACCGAAATTCCGACCTTTTGGGCCGGCGTGGTTACTCCTGGATTGCTCTCCGTGGTGATATGTTGGTCCCAAAGACCAACAAGTGTTCTAATCCGCACACGCTCTGTCCTGACTCGTGCGCGCACCGAGAACTTCCTAGTAGGTCACCCATTATAGAATTGTTCCAGAGCAAGCACGCTTAATTTTGAAGTTCTTCTAAGTGGATTTTCCAAAAAAAAGGTGCACCTTGTTGACATAAATAGTATTTTCAACCCCTTTAAACCTTTAAATTTCTGGGACGTTACATTATCATTTGAGTAAAAGATGAAAATAAGTATGATGAATGGAGTATTAAATTATTAAAGAATGAATTATAGTAATGGTGAATAAGGTGGTAATGGTGTAAATATAATTGTATGACGGGGTTGATGATTATAATTTCTGTTTTTTAAATAAGAAGTTCTAACAAAACGAAAACGATTGAAATAAAAAAAGTATATTGATTTAGATGGAACGGATAGAGTACTATATAGGAGTATTATATCACTGTGAATGTCATGTCACCGCTTGAAATGGACATTCTATTTAACATTAATAAAAAAAAAATAAAAAAAAAACAGTTCATGTTTTAGACAATACTTGTAATGTGTGTGTGATGGTGAAGACAGATCCCTTGCAACACTGATCTTTTGAAGACAACTTGACTTTTGGACTATTCTTTAGCTCCCTTGCAGTCTCCGTAAATATTTGTTCAGTTTGATGACAAATTATTCATAAATTATAATGGGAGGTATTTTTAAAATAATTGGATCACTAATTGCAACCCCAGTACTCCGGCCAATTAGTTCCGATGTGACAAATTCAATTCCAGTGCAGAAGACATATTTACGAGTTACTAGCCATTGAACTTTGAGGTTAATTTCTTTCTTTGAAAATGATCGTCTTCTTCAGTTTGAGTTTCGCTTTTGTCGAGGGTTGGTATTGGGTCCTCTTAATGCTGATATGCTTCTTCACATCAATGCATAATCATAGCATTGAATTGAACATCTGTACCCATAACATTTTTTTTAAATAATAAAATATTTATTAATAAAACTTCAACCTCTTTAGTACACAAAGTATATGAGAAATACTATTAGAAATACAATCACATGTTCAACAACATAATCAAAACCCCAAAATAATCCAAAACTGCAAAAAATAAAGAAGCCCCCAACCCGAAGATAACTTTCATTACATCATCTTAGAATAAACAAGAATACACAAGACCACTACTAACCCAACCAACCCAAAGGGCTTCGAATGAACTGTCCCCAACACGAGTTTAAAAGAAAAACTCTATCCCACTTGCCAACCTCTTATACCCTATACCCTTCCAGAAAAATGACAAGAAATATAAAGATGTGGTCCGTGGTATAACTAAGAGGTTAGTGAATATAATGAATGAAGTTGAGAATATAAAGATGTAATACACTAGCTATATCGACACTAATAATCATATTTGTTTGAGTCCTACCCCTGTACATAATTAATCTAGCATATAAAATTCAATTATAGGTTAGTGAATATAATGAATGAAGTTGAGAATTTTTGCTTCAATTTGTGAAATTAGAGTACGTAAGGATTATGTAAAACCGAATTTAGGTATATTCTTTCCTTTCAATTAGAGTTAGGGTTTGAATTGTGAAAATTCGAAAATAATATCTTCGTAAAAGGTTATCCCCCGAATGAAAATTGCTACTCATCCATAGAAGCCAATCCTACATGACATAAGGACCAATTCAAAGCTCGTTTAACATGTAGTTTGGAGCTGGAGCCGGGAATGAGAGGTGAGAGGTGCAGGATTCAATTCTTGGCGGAAATAATATTCGTCGTTTCAAAAAAAAAAATAAATAAATAAAAAACTCGTTTGACATGGTTTTAGCGATGTGGGTCGGATAGGAAATATGAAATTTTGGAATTTCGGGTTCAGAAATTTCAAATCAGGACAACTTTTTAACATTTCAATCAAGCCCTAAATAATATCAGAATTTTTCAGGATAGGGGCTTTGAAATTCAGGACGGGATTGGGTGGGAATTCGGGATTCCATTTTTATTGTCCATTTTTTAAGAGAAAAAAAAAGTAATGCCCTGGTCTTCTATGCCTGAAACATAAATTATCCACATTTTGGTAACATTTTTATCCATATAAAATTAAAAATATTTTATGTGATTTTAACTGAAATATTAGAAAGTAGTTTGAATCAAAACGAGACCAAATCAAGCGACTAGCAATTAAGTATATATGTAAGAAAAAATTAGTCATTTATAAAATTGTAATGAACATGAAGAACAATGGATAAACTAATTATATATTAAAAAACAATATTTCATTCGGGAGCCCAAATTTCTTTCGTGAAACAACATGAATTTCAATCTCATTCAATATTTATTATATGGAAATTTGGAATATCTCCCAAATTAACATGATAGAAATTTTCCGAAAAAATCCCACTCAGGAACGGAAATTTTTCAAAATCCCATACCAAACACCCGCGGCCCACCCCTACATGTTTTCTACGATTTAGGACGTATTTTAAAAGTACAAAATCTTTTAGGACCAAATAAGCTAAGTACCATAAATTATAGGACAAAAGAACAATTACCTCGAGTATTATACAAAACAAAAACCTGCCGTGAAGAAATGCAAAAGACAATTAACAAGTGGTAATGGAAGAAGATGATGAACTGAATCAACTGACCAAGAAATGAGCTTCTTCGTATGTGGACAACGTTTGTTTTGAATCAATCCATATTCTATGCATGTGTTGTTATAAATATCATCTGGTACTTGCTCTGAATCTATATGCGCATACAGTAATTTAGTAGTGGTAGTAATTTGTTTGTTGGATCTTAATTTCCTTGGGAATACGCAGCTGGCCAGGGTACCTGTTGCAGGAGGTGGGCGAGATGATAGAAAGTGCAACTTCGTCGCTTTTCAATCATAAAATTCAATTTATATATTATTACATACAGATCGAGAAAACCTTCCACCAAAGAATCGTTTCACAATTTATTATTAGTAGGTTGTCAGTGATTTTCTTTTCCATCAATACTATACTCGTTACATGAAGTGGCGAACCTAGGAGATAATTTTGGGAGATGGTCAAAATGCAACTGCATAATATAACATTGGAATAACATTTATGTGAGTGTAGCTTAAATCTACAGCATCAACAAGCAAGGGCTAGAGAACAGAACCAACTCCTCTTGCTTTCATCTTACGCCGTCGCTCATCCTAGACGGATTATATAAGCTGGCATTACGGTTGGATTCCGTAGATAGAGTTTTACATTTGCCCTCTCATAATTCCACATGATTCTTTCTAATTGCACTACAAGAAAAAACGGATTTAGCGATGGACACCATCCGTCGCTATCAGTTACCGATCCGTCGCTAACAGGCATTAGCGACGGAGACTCCGTCGCTAAATAGGATGTCGCGAAAAGTGGCGTCGCTAATGAAATAAACGACGGATAATATAATCCGTCGCTGTTTTCAGCGACGGATTAGACGATCCGTCGCAAACTTCATCGTTGACCAAAGTTGAGACGGATAATTGATCCGTCCTTGCAATATGGCGACGGATGAAATCATCCGTCGCTATATTGGTGGAACACGTGTCAGGTGCTAGGCAGACGAGATTTGGCGATGGATGGCTTAATCCGTCGCTAATTGGTTTTGGAATATATTTTTTTTATTTGTTTATTTATTTATTTTATTTTATTTTTTATTTTTGTAGTTGTACACAGCAAATACGTAAACATTTTCGTAACTAAACATTATATACAAAAAAAATTTGTTCTAAGCATTAATAAAATGAAAGTACTAATTGTCCTAAGCAAAGGAACATGAAAAAAAAAATTCGAAATAGAAAACAATTGTTCGAAAAATAAAAAAAAAAGTACTACTGCTGAGATCCTGGGGGGCATCGGCATCATGGAACATGAAGAAGTCGGGAGGTGGCGCTCCACCTGGGGGGCATACTGCGCCATGATCCACTCGATGGATCTCTTGAATCCATGCCTCATCCTCACCTGCTCTGCCCTCAACCGAGCAGCCTCCTGGGCATGCTCCTGGACAGTCGCCTTCAGCTGTTGCTGCTCCTGGAGGAACTCGGGAGGCACATCGGCTTGTCCCCTTCGGCGCTTGGAGGAGCTGGAGGAGGAGCCACCCTGGTTCACCGTCTTCGCTATCGCCTGCGAGAGGTTGCCCATGCCGAAGACACGCCCCTTATCATCGAGATTCACGATCTCGAGATAGATGGCGTTCTCCTCCTCGACCGTGAGATCAAGTTTCTCAGTCCTGGCCAGGAACTCCTCCTGAAAATTCAAACAAACAATTAACGATTTAATTAGTACGTTATTGATCGAAGAATCAAATATTCAACAAGAAGCTCAGGAATCGAAAAAATATAAAACATACCGCGATTGTTTTGGCCCTATCAGACTGGAAAGTCATCTTGCCATCCTTATCCAGCTCCCCGTGAGCCTCACAGAAGTGATCCCACATGGTCTTCTCCCTCCCCTCCGATATCTTCATCAAATATATATATAAATTAATAAAGTAATGATTGAATTGAAATAAGACTTAAGAAAGAAAAGAAACTATAACAAAGTACGTGACTTACCGCGTCCATGTGGCGCGCCAACTGTGATTTCGAACCCAGCCGATGCTTCACCGAGCCTGTCTCATCCGATGGATTATGGGACCGGTTCTCCCTGTTCTGGTCCGACAGCTTCTGGGCTTGAAGGTTCTCCGCCCAATACTGCTTTCACAGGGGCCACTCCTCCTCCCCAATCCACCCCGGCTTCTTCCCCGATGCCTTGATCTTGGCGACCTTCTTCCGGAAGGCTTCGGAGCCTTCATATTCGAAGGCATACCACAACTCCGACTTGAACTTGTTGGGGATGAAGAACTTCTCCTACATTTCAGAAAGTATACAAAATTCAGACTAACATATATATAACACGGTGACTAACATATCACCCAAACAATTGCACATTGTCCTATTTTCAACTAACACACGGTGACTAACATATCACCCAAACAATTGCACATTGTCCTATTTCAACTAACACACAGTGACTAACATATCACCCAAACAATTGCACATTGTCCTATTTCAACTAACACACGGTGACTAATATATCACCCAAGTAAAGAAAGATTAAACCATAAGAGAAGAAGAAAGATTACTAACCTCCAGAGCATTCCAAATCTCCGCATTCCGCTCCGGAGTGAAAGTATGCCACTGGGTTCCAAGTGGTGGGAGATTCACTTTCTTCGTGGATTCCTTGCTGTTGAACTTTGCAACCTCCCTCGGCATCATCCTGTTGCAATAACATACACAAATTAATCCAACTAAATAAAACACACAATATCAAACACACAAATTAATCCAACTAAATAAAACATACAATACCAAACACACAAATTAATCCAACTAAATAACTTACACATGCCCAGGCATGGGCCAGACGACGAGCTTGCCATTCACCCGCTCACCCGCCCTGTACACCTCCCCCCTGTACCCATCATCCGGCAGGTTAGCAAACACGTCTGGGCCAGTAGACCATGCATTGCTGCTAGAACGGGGGCCAGGGGACTGGGTCTCACTGACATGAGTCGCCGAGGTCCCCCCGACTTCGGCTGACTACTAGGGGTGCGGAATGGCGAGTCTGGCTCGGCGTAGCTACGGCATGCTGGCCGCCAACAGCTTCCCCGGTTTCTTTGGCCTCGGCATGATCTGCACATTTAAGAACAACCGTAAGAAACAATAAATGGACTTTGAGTATACACTGATAAGAAACGACACTGGACTTTATGCTTTACTTTATGCTGTAAACTTATGATTTACAGATCCAAATGAAGCTGCAAAATGCATATGTGAAAGACCAAAAAATGCAAGAATACATAGCCTACATTTAAAAATCTAATTTGATACAAAATTTGATCTAATTAATCTAATTTAAATCCATCATTTTAATGTAAACCAGTACTACCAATTCTACTACTATTTCCAACATAACACAAGTAAAAATAAAATTTTAAGCCTTACAGCTCAAAATCTAACATTTATCCTCGATTTAACCGTAATTAAACAAAACTGAAAATTATATCAATCCAATATTAATTAGGAATCTAAATTAATCTGGGAGAGAGCATTTTAAAGTCTAAATATCCCCAAATCAAGCATAGACTAAAAAATATACCTCTAAATTCTTTAATCCTCTAAACTAGTAAGGTCCCAGAATACAAAATCACTAAATCATCTAAAAATTAACAAACCTTACGATTATGCATTGAACATGTATGTATATGAGAAACAGAAAGGGTAGAGAGACAAATACTAACCTTTTGCAGATTGAAATGAAGGAGAGAGAGAGGGAGCTTTAACAGTGGTGGTGGTGGCGCCGCTTGCACGAGGAGAAGAAGGAGGGGTGGTGGCGCCGCTTGCTCCGGGCAGTGGTGGTGGCTGGGGTTGGAAATTTGGTGGTGTTGGGTTCAATTTGCGGAGAGGGGGAAATGGGGGTTAGGGTTTTGAATTGGAGAAGAGAGGGGGAAATGGGAGAGAAGAAGGAGGTACGCGATTTGTATTTGCAGTTCTAGTTACTGTAAACAGTTGTCAGGTAAACTAGTCGCAGGGCATTGTCCAGTATTTACGCTTTGATGAAATAAGACAATGACTTCTCGAATCTTTCTCTCTGATCTCTAATCATGGAAGAACACAACCTATCTTCCCTTTCTGAGCCAAGTATCGTTGAAGGACGCCCAATTTGTACGAATTACAACAAACTACTGCTGATGAACGATGTATCGTTGATACTAATATCCTAACAAACTTGTATACTTGATAGTTGTTGATACTTGCTTTTCATTGAATTGTTATACATACACTTGTCGATCCAATAATTTCCCGCTAAAAAACAATTCTGCCATGCGTCTAATACACATCAAATTCTTTATGAGCGTAGAAACACCCCCCCTAAGATTTAGTTCCTCGTGAATGGGGAAAGGCAATGTGTTGTATCATAAAATAACAAACCCTTTTAGCATGTAGAAAAGAAGGCAGTTTGAGTAAATAGTGTATGATGACAAGTGATTTAAGGTGCTCCATAGCATGATTTTGTTACCTAAATACGTCTGGTTTCCACCATTCCACACGCCACGGGCAGCACATATGTTGTGCCTTCCCAACAGGACAGCCTTGTTTGTTATATACCAAAATACATTCCATCACCAACCACCTTTTTTTTATCTGAAAATTATCGTGGGATTATATTAATTTTCACTTTTTTTGTCCTCTTATCTTTTCACTTCTAGCTGGCTAGTAGAATAGAAAACATGACTTTCATGTACTTCTAACGGTACCATCAACAAATTTTACTCCACACAATATTTGGAAAATATATTAATATACATTTTCAAATCTTGGAACAACAATTTCCCATAGAAACAATTGCTTTTGCCTAACAAACAATGTACGGAAGAAAGAATTAATGCTGAATTTCTAATGAAATTTGCATTAATTAATTTAATGATGATATTTATTACATTTCTAATACCATACCATGAAAATTAAACACTCCCTTTGCACAAGTCACACACCAACCCATTCTCTCTCTAAAGGTTCACTAATCTTGCCAACCCTTCACGAGAGTTACGTGCCTCTCTTCATGTTAATTATAACTCTAAACACAATGCTTAACACTCTTAAATACCCCTTCTTCTAACTCAACAATTTAATTTGCATTTTTAGGTTTTACTTTGCTTATTGCCTGCATGGACGAGCTACAATTTGATGGCGCGTCGGAGCATCGGCGCGTAGGTAGAGGAAAGCGCGTGGTCACCAACCAGGTCTCGGAGGCAGCTGCCCCCACTGACGGGGTCGTAATACCAACTGCACCATGTGGCGCGTGCAAATTCTTGAGGAGGAAGTGTGTCAGCGGTTGCATTTTCGCTCCTCACTTTGGCTCCGACCAGGGTGCTGCACGCTTTGCAGCGGTGCACAAGGTTTTTGGGGCGAGCAACGTGTCCAAGCTGTTGATGCACATTCCGGATAACCGGCGACATGATGCAGTTGTCACCATATCGTATGAGGCTCAGGCCCGGCTCTCTGATCCGGTCTATGGTTGTGTGTCTACTATCGTCGCCTTGCAACAACAGGTTTCTTTTTTTTTAAACGGCAAACTTTATTAGTAGCTTTTGGATGTGAATATAAATGCAATAAATCATTATAGGTTTTATATGATTCTTGGATTGCTCATTATTTTGCTAACATCAATGCAAAAAAGTTTCCATTCAAAATAGGAGATTATTGTTCTTAACTACTTTAACGTATTGCACAGTACAATAGTACAATAATCTGTATCCTTGATATAGCGAAGAAAACGTGAAAGCTGACTAAGAATTAATTAATCACCGGTCAAGTTGGTATCTTTACACAGAAGCATCATCTCATTCATTCTAAAATTAAAGTTGTTGCAAACACCATCTGAATCTTGCAAATTATTAAATTTACTCAGTTCTCGATTTGGTGACGAATATTGATATGTAATTTACATGTAGGTGCAATCTCTTCAAACAGAGTTGTCTATGGTGCAAAATCAACTTATGAGCAGCAGATTTGCAATGGCAAATGCCCTTCAGAGTTCACAGCAGCAGCACATTGGAGTGATGCAGCCTTCTTACTCCAATGCTTCATCGGCTTCTAACAATTTCATGAGCATGAACAATTTCGGCCCAAACTTTGGGGAAGTTCCCACCAACAGCTTTGAACCCAACCTTCATCATCTGGTGCAGCCGGTACAAGATGAAGAAGATGAGGATGACAGTCATGATCCAGCCCTTGCATTTGCCAATCACATTTTTCGTTGAGATTTTATTCTGTCGTTTAATTTAATGTTTCCGGTTTGATATTTGAATAAACATAGGAGGATTGAAATTTTGATTCAAAAAATTATTGAGAAACCAAACATTTTGTGGGTTTTTACCTTCTTCTCCCATTCTTGAACATGAAAACTCAATGGGCAAACCGCAAAGGCGCAAACCCTGTGCCCTAATCCCGCCGTCCCCTGCCGTGCAGTGGTTGGGGGAGGGTGGATTATAATGTGCGCGGCTTTACTCTTTCATTCTCAAACATAATCATGAAAGTGGATTTACCATATGAGTTCACTATTTGCAAAGATTGTACATGTATCCAAGCACTCAACGGCTCAACCGATGGTTAGTCTTTCGAGCTTACTGATGCTTGAAGCCGCATTAGTCGCACATGTAAGGTATGCCATTTAGAGAAATGACATGTTCCATCACAAGTGGATCGGCATAAAGTAATTCAAGTTGTTCGGTACCCAACTAATTAAAACTTTCTAGTTAGTTAATGTTGTTTGGATCCGTGAGCCTCCCCAATGGTCTACTGACTCTACTCTTCCTCAGTGAAGCATTGGACCCCACACATGGAGCCCATTACTACAGGGTACCGGAAGGTTTAATAGAGAGTCTAACAAACCTTGGGAATCAACTAAAAGTTACAATTTCACCTTAGCTGCAACAATATACTCACCAAACAATAAAATCTAGTACAAAATTCGTACCTATAACACCTATTAAATTCTTAATCCTCTCGGAACACCACGAAACTAACACACCATAGTTATTTCTAGCTTTGTTAGATGCTGTTTTTTAAGTCCAAAATTTTGGATTGTTTGTGTATTGCATCTGCCCTCAAGACAATGTTGGGTCAAAATGCATACTTCAATAGAAAGACAAAAGCTATCTCCACGGAAACAGGTCTGACAAGTGACTCATCTGAGGAAACATATATTGGATTATTCTGATAACTTAAAGTAAGGTTTACATTTACTCTACACAATAATTCCTCATGTAGAGAAGCAAAAAGAATCACAATGTAACTCACAAGGTGCAAAGAAATGAGTTTTGCCATTAGGATAAAATTAATCAAGAACAACTTACTCACATCGGAGCTGCAAATGAGACTAGAACTGGAATTGCATCTCGGAGGAATATCCAAGAGCATCAAGATGAGCAGCTATGGCCTTGTTCATTGGAGGTGGGCCACATCTCAAGATCTGAATATCTGATGCTGGTGCAGGGCAGTGAGCTTGAATCATTTCCTTTGACACAAATCCGACACCACCATTCCACTCTTCGGGAGGCTGAAGCAAAGATAGCAGTCAAAAGGTTAACCATGCTGGAGATAAATGTGAAGTCAACACGGGCGCTACTAAACCAAAGAAATCAGTAACAGGGCTGAACTTGAGACATACTACTATTTTTTTTATATCGTTTACAGAAAATTTCACCTTACAGGTTGATAACTGCAGAAAGGACTTTTTAGGAAGATGCTAGGCATATTTTATATGGAAAATAGATTTTAGACCTCACCAAGAAAGAGAGAAAGAAAGGTGCAGTACTCATCGGTAGTAATAGCTAGCAGGATTAAAACATCTTGGCAAAAGAAAAAAGTGTATGCTTTGTCAGGTAAAACTTTGGAACGAAAAGAGTTGAATGAGCCAAGCATTGGAGAAAATATGACGAGATTACTGCACTGGTAGCAGAAAAGCATGTGGAGATACCAAAATATGCCTAATACTATAGCATCAAAAAAAATATGCATGAGCAAATATCACTCTGTTGCAAATGATCTGTATGAAATTAATCAGAAGGATAAGATAAAGTGTTTTCTTTTTCAATCCATGCAAACGTCTCGTCCCTAAATGCTTGTCTTTAGAGGGTGATTTATTCGCAAAAGTTGTGTTAGTATCTAATTGGTCCTGCAAATGAAAAGGTTAACTTTGTTCTGTAGTTGCATCATGAATGATTCTTTGAGATTCAAATATGATTTGTAAGAAATAACTGTTGTGGTGTCATGCCATTTGATGACATGAGTTCTTATAAAACACAACAAGTGTACTTTCTCTTGCCCTGATAAAGCACTAACGTATCACAATAACAACAATAATAATAATACAACTCTCAAATGTAGAGGAGTTTAAAACCACATCAAATCAATAGATCAGTAGCAGAAAAAAGAGAACGAATAAACTACCAAGAAGCAGAAAACTCGTTTCCATGTCGAAAGTAGAAACTAAAAACTCAAAATCCATGATGCAAATTTAGTTTATTGGGTTAACTTGCCTGATTGAGCACATAGTAAACTTTGAACTTGTGTAAGAAGTTTTCAGCAAGATAATCCAATTCATCCTGCGACAAGCAAATAAATTAGCAAAGACTTTATGCACACTTCTGAATGCTCACATTTAAGGAAGAGGGGGAAAAAAAGAAGAAGAAGAAAAGAAAAGAAAAGAAAAAAGAAAGAGAATTTATCATTCCATAATAGCTTGTGAACTTTATAGCTTGGTCAATGGTTCAGTTCGTGCAGATAAAAGTGGTATGCTTTAATTAGCTGCTCTGTCTATCAATGGTCACAATGGAATCTGAAAATGGGTGAACAGATGCAATTGGTTGAGATTTTGAGGGAAAAGTCATTAGAGTTGGTTATCTCTATTGAACAGAAATAACAACTCCAATCTGCTTCTCTGATCAATGATTTGTATATATAATCATTTGCAGCAGTTAGTAGAATCTCTACTTATAGTGTTACCACATACAAGAGAGAGCAAATCTGAGAGATAGTCGAATAACGAGAGATACACTTGAGAGCAAAACATTTTGTGAAATCTCAATATATCTATAAACTAATTCTTGTTTAGTGGAGTGATACTCCCCATACATGTAGGCTGATGAGGTGAGCTAGAGGCACGTTAAATTGCTTATTGTCTTGTGTTAATTGCTGCAAATGTCCTTTCATTATTAGGGTTCTTGCGAGCTCAATTTTGTGTGATATAGTGTCATTGTGTCACTAAATGCATATTAATAGATGATTTTTAGCCCTAATATTGGTACTCAATAATGCACAAAACAAATAATTTTTCACATAATTATACAGTGGATATGCAGAAAACAAAGGTGACAAATTACAACCATCGAATAAAATCCCACTAGGATATGGCCATATCACTCTCACATGAACAACGAGATTTAGGTGTAAGTTGGTTTACTTAGATCAGTAACCAAAACCTTTTCCATGCATGCATATGTGACTGGACAAACTGAGAAAGGAAACATAAATATCACCTTTAGAAGAATGTCGTCATATGTAACATTAGCATAAATCAAATGCACTGTTGTAGTGTCGTGGGGATTCTCCAGAATTGCTCTGGTAACCTAAACAGAAGAGCAAAACGAGAATAACAAGATAGTATGTGATGCCTTTTCATTTATGAAATAAATGAAAAATCGATTGGATGAATTAGTAAATCATACAAGATGTAATGAAAAATAATACATTAGAAAACATCAGTTAATATAAACCTGGAACATTGGTGTAATTCCAGAGCCTCCAGCAATCATACCAAATGCTCTGACTTGGCCTGGTTGATACTTAAAACGGCCCTGGTTTTGGAGAGAAAAAGATTCCAAGTAAATTAGGTTGTTGTAGAATTGAGAGAATCAAGTATGTTTTTTGTAGAATTGTGAGAGAATCAATTGGATACAAACAACATATGCGTTTTCACGCACAAACTAAGTAATTAGTTAAGCCATTCAAACTAACTGGCAGAGATTTAGCTCCGGAGTACTAACATTAATTGAGCAGCAATGTATGTTATAATTAATATCTAAGAGAATAGTTCCATACATAACAAGTTTAATTTCAAAGGCTACCAATTGTCTGTACAAGTATCTAAGTGCTAATAGAATGAGAAAGGGCCATATTGTTCATTATGGTTCACATAACTCTGTTCCCAGTCACTTTAGTCAATCCCTGATGCAAAAACTTTGGATTACTGTTAAGTGATATTAATGAAGTAGAATCAGCTAAAGGCAACATTGAAGTGAATTTCGGAGGTGCTAGCAAAAGTTTCTGATAAACAGATATTATAAATTACTTTCTGAGAATCGCCTAATTTAGCTTTATAGCTGAAAAATAGTAAGGAGTTGGTTTTGCAAACATCTTTCTGTTGTTTTTTATGCATATAAGCTACAGCCAGTTTGACAGTAATATAATAATGATAAGTCCCATGGGCCATAATATGGATTTTGGCCTTTCACCTCATGCATGAACTGATCTCATGGTTGGTATGCATGAATACATCCTAATTTGACGACTATATATACCTGTATCAACATTTGATTTTATACTCCAAATCACCAACTACTACTATCAAATTTGCCAACCAAAGATCACAAAAATGGTTTGTGGATTGAATAAACTCCATATCAATAATCAACGCAATGATGATAACATCTTTGAGACGAACTTGTCCCAGAAAACACATCAATGAATTACTACACCTAATATATTTTTCCAAGTTTATTTCATACTTTTAATAGTTTTATATCAACAAACTACAAAGTAATCACTTGGCAATGAATTTGCCCACCTTGAATTTGAGACTGACATGGCAGATTTAGGACCAAACTTGCAACTTGAATGATGTGTTTTGCAAATCGAGAAAAGTTCAGGACCATTTTTGCTGTGTATGTCCCTTAAAGGACAAAAAATGCAATTCACCCATACAAGTCTTTGAAGCAGTCAAATTTACATGGATTCATTCGTTTCAACCATGAGATCTATTCATGAATTCTTTATTCATGCTTGAGAAGAAAAACCAAATGCCACATTATGGGTGTGAGAGTACTAATTCATTCATGAGATGAAAGGCCAGAGGTCATCATTATTACAATATGGTTATGATAGTACTCATTATTACTATGACTTCATTCATTCATGTATTATTATTCAATGCATTTGTACTAATCCATAATCCATTAATTAAACATCATTCATTCATGCATTCTTTATTAGTCGGATGGATATATAGATAAATAGAAACGGGCTATATAATTATCAAATAATAATGAGAGCCACTGCTCCTCCGTAGGGGTGTTCATTTCGGTAATGGTATACCAAACCGTACTGATGTAAAGTTTAAGAACCGAATATACATTTCGGTTTCGTAAATTATCAAATTTTTTCAGTAACGGTTAGGTTTTGTACTGAAAACCCAAAATAAAATTCCATTATAATGTTTTCTGCAATTTTCGCATCAATATTTGATCCCTAGTCAGCACAAGTTTCTCCCAGCACTAATTCTCAAAGTAACTAACAATTCTGAACTCTCACCAATAAAATCCTATAACTATCACGAGAACATACCTCTCATTTCCTCCAGTCCCACAGAAACTTTGATCAACTGATATTATTTCAATTGTGTGTCTTTTATTATTTATTTTTTAGAGAACAGTACACACCCTGACATGCATTTTTGTAGTGAGATATCCAAATAACTTGAGACAGCGAAGACCAAATGGTGACTCGGTGTTATTGCATCTACATAAATAGTAGTAATAAATATAAAAACAAGACATAAATCTTCATAGCATGACACACCAATATTACATTACATATTAGAAAACCCATGACTATAATATGATGAAGTATCCAATTCAAATCGAAACAGTTTAGATTAGCTTTAAGTTAATTGATCCACCCCAAATGTTTCAATTATTATACAAAAAATATATATTTTTGTGAGATTTTGGTTTTCGGTTTTATACCCAAAAATTACCCAAACCGATTTGCTTAAAAATATTAAAAAGAACTTGAACCCTTTATTCTTGTTTCAATTTTTTCGCATTTTGAAAGCCCTACTCCTTCTCCACCCCACCCCTCACCAGCCCAACAACCCGCAGGGCAAGGTCCCTGTTTTTTGACTCGGACCTTCCCCCTACCCAGGTGATGCAGTGATGGCTTATTCGATATTACACTTGCCCCAATTACACCTACCACTCACATTCCATGTGGTACATGTAACCTACATAGAATGCGAGCCGTGCGTACAATGGGGGCAAGTGCAGCATTGAACAAACCCCAGGTGACTATTTACGAGCTCCTTGTATATGTTTTCCAGTAGTCTACAATACGTACCTTTGGTCCTCTGACAGCCATATAATCACCTTCGCGCATCTCTCTGAAATGATGAGACATTCTTCCTTGGGGATACATCTATCCACAAACAAAATTCATAGGCAATTCAATTAACAGCGAAAATTCTTGTGCAAATAATGTACCAACATAGCGAACCTAATAAACGCGTAACTGACAAGGAAATGTACCTTTATAACTAACTCAAAGTATCCAACATCAGAATCCAAAGTAGTCGGAGTGTATGGCTTGACAACCTCTTCACCTTGACTATCCTTACCCCTAACCACATAAACTCCGAATGTATCAAGTAAAGCTCGGTCTCATGACTATAAAATCGAATGTGAACAAAAAGCTGAGTAAATGATAGTACTAACTTGCAGCTTATGTGCTGTCCTATAGGAAGTCCGAGCACAGAAGTGGGCGTAGGAAGAGCAAATCTGAACTTAGCAACATTATGGCTTATCTGTGTTTTCTTGACTAGCTTAAACTCCTTGAAATTCTCAGGATCCAATACCGCTGCCATGCAGATAGAAGAACAAGAAGATGTTACAGAACAGAACAGAACAGAAGTTCTGTGAGGCATTTTAACAAACACATACAAGTATATAGTTATCAAACCTTTGGGTTTGGAATTCTTGGGGGAGGAAAACAAGAAGTATGCCACGCCGATAGCTACAAGAGCAGCAGTAACAGCAAGAGCTAATTGGCCTTCAAATGTTGCCAAGAACTCCATATCACCTGAATTTTCTTCAGTTTTTAGGCACATCAAACATGTATATATATAGAAATAAATAATTGTTTTTTGTGGGATGGATTAGATAGATACCATACTTGAGGGAAGATTATAGAATGTCTAGAATTTGGTAAACAGAATGAATAAGAAGAAGAAAATTAAAAGAGATGAAAATGATGATGGAATGGAATAAATACTAAACTCACCTGAGGACGGTTCAGTTTACAAGGTTCTTCTCTTCTTCTTCTTCACTCAATAGTAAAGACCAAGATTTGTGAGAGAGAGTGTGACTGGAAATTAGAATCTGGGAGCTTCTTTTTAATTTGTGGTTTGACGGATAATTTATTCAGAGCCAGGATTTAATTTATCGACGATCGATCACCTCGTGCGCCATGCCCGCATGTATTTGTTTGTTTGTACTTGTACTCTAGTGTAATATATAATGGGCCATGTTTTCCACCCCCATTTTGATTTTTTTCTCTTTATTTATATGGTTCAATTTTAATTCTTCAGTTTAGTACTAGTGTTTGGCATGAAAATGAGCCCCTCGCCTTTATCAAGTGAGCATGGATGGCTCCCACTCGTATTTTAAACCTTAACCCCTAATCCGGCCGGACTGCAGCCTGATCCGACTTCTTTTACTATAGCCAAATGATCAGTTGGTATTATGAAACTTTAAAAGCATCAGTTGGAGATTGCGAATGGAAAACTGTATCATGTCAGAGTCAGACAAAGCATCAGGAAAGCTAAAACCTTAACAATCCAGCTTTCTTTAGATGAAGAAGAAAAGAGCTGTAGCTCATTTTTAAGCTAACGTCACTTATGCATAGGATATGCATCAACTATTTCAACATTCAGTGACATGGGGTTCCACATTATAGGACTTGCAAGACCAACTCAGTGACGAGCATTTCTTGAAACACCACCCGAGCACACTCAAAAATTTCCGATGTTCAGGAAGCCATCTCAACTTGTTCTGTTCACGAGATGAAATACTGCTACAGGGTCCACCTGGAAAACAAAGATAAATTCATTCTGAGGAAAGGCAAAAATAAATCGTGCTCCAAACCCCATTCGAACTGAAACACCTTTTCCACATAAATTAAAAGTCAATATTTAATCATGTAGTAGCAGAGATGAGAACAAGTTATATACTTCTATACAAATTTTTGTGTGTGATTGTCTATTTTAGTATTGCATGTATAGAGTGAAGAAAGATGCTACCTTTGCATGCCAAAGTGTCTGGAGCTGATTATGTTACAGACAAGCCACGCGTTTCAAAGATGATGCAGCAAAAGAATTAACCATGCTAATGTATTCTGCAGTCAAGGTCCAGCAACGTGTTGTATGCAATGTAAATTAAGCACAGAAATATGAGAAAGCACAAAACGCAAAGGATATCTTCTGTTCAAGATGGGGATAATTGACCATCAGCATTTTATTTCTATTCACAGTAGCTCGAACCATTAGTTCTTTTGCCGCCTCCTGTTTCATTCTTAGCATGTCGCAAATCTGCAATTAACAAAACAGATTTATGTTTCAATATATAGTCGAGTTGATTCGATATGCTATATAGAAACATCATTGTAACTAATAAACAAAACTCAAATGAAACAAGAGTTTATCTATTTGGCTCAGAAACTGGACATGCAGTAGGTCGCAGAATAAGATTGATATTCTACAGGATGTTATTGGGTACATAATACAAGAGACAAGTGTATATTGCTTACATCGTCGAGTTCCTTGGTATAAGCTGCGGCCTGTTTGATGTTTCTGTCATTTTCGATATAAACTGACATCTCCAATGCTCTACTATTCACCTTGTGTAGTATATCTGCTGCAGAAACTTTGCATGTACCAAGTGCACTTTTGATGCTATTGTCCTCCTATTATTCAGAACATATGCATGAATTTAAAGTTCAATCCAGTTGAAATCTTTACTTCTAAAATCCTGTTTGGCAGTCAGCCACCTTGATGTTTAGAGAAATATAAGTTCTTAGTGCATTACATTTTTGTCATACGCCCTTTTGGATGTATCCATGAAGTTTCTGCAAAGTCGACAGATAATCATGCACAAGGACATCATCTTCAAATTAAACTCAACAGGCTATTTCATATTGAAAGGACTAGCATGAACCTGCTCAGTGTTGGTGACTGGGAGATACGTTTGGACGGATACAAGACAAACTTATCGGCACTGCATTCCTGTTGTATAAAATACATTATGCATAGGCATATACACGCATAATACAAAACTAGACATCAAGAGAGTAAAACTACCTCCAATGTCTTTCGTTTCAGTGATATGTGAGAAGGTGTTTGCTTCCTTGAGCCATCATGAGGAACAGCATCTTTTGGTGTCTTTTTAATAATAAACAGTTCTGGTTGAGTGATAACGGAGAAGGGGTTCGCTTCTGTGAACCATTGTAAGGAACAGAACTTTTTGGTGTGTTCCTTACAATACCACTGCGCTGTCGGGTGATCTCAACAGATGTCATACCAGCCTGGCTCAGAGACTTCGCAGAATCCAGGTTTAAACTGAGAGTTGAATATTCAAAAACAGAATGATTAACCAATAAGATTTTACCAGCTGAGCATGGAAACTGTGAAGATGTATAACATAACCTACGTCGAAAGTTTTAGTCCACAAAGCTCAGGGGTCCTTTTACTTTCTGTGGAAGTTCTTTTCACGGCAGGAAGAGATGCTAAAGTCAATGGAACTTTACTGGTTTGTGCAGTTTTCTTGTTGATCTCCATTCGTAATCTCGGTTGAGCCACAGAAGAGCTTCAGATGAAAGAACCCATTAGATACATGTTTATTAGACATTGTGCCTAAGAATCAAGGAATTTCAGTCTGATATTACTCGTACATAACATAAAATATTAGTATAAAAATGAGTCCAACCTTATAGTAGTATCTAAGCCTTTCAAACTTGTTCCCGTTTGCCTCAGAGCAGGTTTTTCTTTTAACAAGTCCAAAGCTGGAGTAAATGAAACATTGGAGTTTTTCTTCTGCTGAGCTCCAACATTGTCAGGAACTTTAACACTGTCCAGTTAATAAACAGAAAATCTTTGTCAAACAACTTCAAATACCATTCAAGAATACTTCTTACCGTCATAGTCTTATTTCTTGAAACCAGGAACTGAAGTACCAATGTTAACTGAACACCAAACAGGAGTTGTTTATTTAGCCTCACCTCGCTAGACCCTTGCCGCTTTCACGACTCTCTGTCTGGGGAAGGTCTATGCTAAAGAGCATTTTAGAATGATGTGTGTTGACTGAAGGTAGTACTTTATCACTCTGATTACTTTCCTGATTCCTGTTGCAGGGAATACAAATCATGTGAGGCAAAACACTTCAAAAACTGTACACTTTATAAACGCATTTGCAAACAATCTTACATAGTATACTCTTCTCTCAGAGCAAGCATGTATGAAACTCGGAGTACTATTTAACAATTTCAATAGTTCATGCTCGTGACAGCCAAAAAACTGAACATATTAATAAAAATATGTTTCCTCATAACCGTCAAAAGAGAGTTGCTATTCAGGAGCAATACAAAGAGGATATCTGTAGACTGCAATCCTACCTGACCACGCCCAACTTGGGGATCTCAGAAGCATGTTCCTGGTTCTCCCTGTTGGTTGATTTGTCTGATGTAGTAACACTGATGCCAGAAGCTTGAACATTTGATTTACCAACATCTGTCTTTTCTTTGTTTAGCTTCACATGACTTTCAGCGTGACTCTTTTCATTGATATCCCTCTCTGAGATGACAACAGTTGGAAAGTGTGGTGAGGTTTTGGACATTGTTCGTTTGTAGCTACAGGTAAAACCAGCTTCTGATGTCTCATTTATATTTTTTCCTTCTACCAAACAAGTAGAACTTCTACCGTTTCCATCATTTCTCTCAGATGCCTCTGATGCAGAGTTACATCCATGGTGAAAATTGTCAGAGATAGGATTATTGGACATATTGGCATCATTTCCCAAACTAGTTTCACAATCAAATGTGTCTAAAGATAAACATTTGTCGGGTTGAGTAGCTTTTGGTGGTTCAGTGGAAACAATCAGTGTTTCTGGTGGAACTTCTTCAGAGGAAATGGAACATGCAGTAACAGGCTTATCAATCGCCAACTCTGAAGGGAAATTTGCCCTTGTGGATTCAACATCTGCACTTCCACCAACTTGACCATCTCTGTCAAAAGCTGATGTAGTTCCCAGTGAGGATGGTTTCTTCGGGTCCTTCATGGTACTCATATGTCCAATTAAATTCCCTCGTCCAGAAGCCTCCATAGATTGACACCCACTTTCATGTACAGGAATTTCAGTGTTCTCCTGATATTTATGAGGCTCAGGACCTTCTTTTGCCGAACTTCGCTGAGAACTGAATTTTACCGGACCCTTAGTGACATCCTTGTCATTTCTGGTTTTTGAGCCTTCTGTGGCTAATCCTGTCTCAAAATTCAGCTTTTTTAAACACTCAGCATCTGTGTGCTTCTGAGACTTTGAACCTTCCTTAGCTGAGCTTGGTTTAACATTAAGATTTTCTGGACTTGGTGAGCTGTCTTTATCTTTCTGAGCCTTTAAACCTCCTTCAACTAATCTTGGCTCAGAATTGAGATTTTCAAGACTCTCTGTGCTGTCCTTGTCTTTCTGACCCTTGGAAACTTCTTTAGTTGAGCTTGGATCAAAATCAAAATCGTCCCAACTTTCCATGTCATTTTTGTCTTTGCATGAACCTTTCTTTCCCAGGCTTGGCTCAAACTTGAAATTCTCCAACCTGAAGCAATGAAATAAAGTGTACCAGTAAACCATTTTATCGAACACAGGATAACAAAAAGCACAGCACGCTAAATAAATACTATAAAACAACACAAGACTTAAGAAAATCTGGTTATACCCATCAAAGTCAAATGCAAGGCCGAAAGGATCTTTTTCTTTATCATTTTGTTTGGAAGGTTCCTTTGACTTCTCCTCGGACTTCCCATCTTTTTTCAATGGAGGGGAGATATCAAAATCGGACATGTCCATATCAAAAGATGAAAACTTCATGCCAGCACTCGAGTATTCTTTTCCTTTATCTTTTTGTTTCGAAGGTTCTTTTGAATTCTCTTCGGACTTCCCATCCTTTTTCAATGGAGGTGAGAGATCAAATTCAGACATGTCCATATCAAAAGAGGTAAACTTCAAGTCTCCTTTATCACTCGAGTTTTCCTCCATTTTGTCCTTAGAGTTTCCATCTTTCTTTAAAGGGGGGGAGATATCAAAATCTGGCATGTCAAAATTGAAAGATGGCATCTTTCCAAAATCATCATCCAGATTAAAGTCCATATCCCTGAAAAATTTAGCACCAAAAAAATTAGTCCTCAATAGTTACTACCATTTGAAACAGGAACATACAATACACTGTGTTTTCTAACCAAGCTGAATGCCTGTCAGGCTGTCACTGGTGTTTATCAGCATAAAATTGACAAGCAGCAGAAAGTTGAGAATAAATTCAGGAAACGCAGAAGTCCAAACAATTTATCTTAAGCATAAAAAAGTACATGTCAAGAAGCCTAATATCTCTGCTACAAACAACTACTTGAATCACTCTACTAAATGCAATAAGTTGATGAATTTCATAAATCTTACATAAATGACTTTTTATTGCCCTTAGAAACTGGTGGCATGTCAAAATTCAAACCATCATCATCTGCAGCTGGAGCTGATTTCGGCTTCCAGGAACCTAGAAATTCATTCCCAATATCCATATCTGTAGTAAGCACACATTTAGCAGTTCAATGAGTTGTATGTCAGGCGAAAATTACAACAAATTTACTTGAAACACACTGCAAATGTATCTATGAAATACATATAAATCCTCATTAATCCAGTTTAATTAATTTCAGATACACGTAATAAGAAAATTGGGATGCCAGAACACCCATCTGCCCCTCCAATGCCAAAATTTCCACATATGTTGCAGATAATTGATGAATGCAGAAGCTTTACAAGCTGTCTAGTTCATTCATGTTGTTCTAGAATTACTTACTCTTAGAAAGGAAAAGCACATCATTTTTCCGTTGCTTTTTGCACTAAAGCTAAAGTTCTGTCTAAGACAAATACACTAACTTTTTTCCAACTATTCAAACAGATTTACTCCAACAGAAGTTTCATAGTTTCAATACAAGAACTGATTAAGAGACGATACCAAACAATGAATCCTTCTCCTTTGAATTGGCAGTAGAAGATTTCTTTTGCGCGTCTGCCATCTGAATCCTCGTACTGGTTCTGAATACTGGGCAGCTTAAATTTGTAAACTGTATCAACAAGAAAACAGCTATGATGTTCAGAAATTGACAGAGCATAGATATCAGCAAGTTAGTGCAGAGATCATCTATGAAGATTCATAAACACAAAATAACAGCATGTAGTATGATAATAACAAAGTATGTCAAAACAGAACTAGATCGTGATATAGCGCCTTGATAACCATCTGCAGAAACGTCTCCTGCATAGACTGTCTTCGAGTGTAAAATGTATTTATAGTATGTCCCTATACTCCAGCTACCATAGCAATTAGAATCAATCAATAACTAAATCACTCATGATAATAACATAGATTATTAAATTGAAGTGAAGTAAAACCTAAGTTCCAGACACAGCAATAAAGAAGCAAATATTAAACCAAGCTCTAAAGGAGTTTGTATGGCAAACCAAAGCCTAAATTCAATTAAACATCTACAACAGGTATCCATATGTGCATTCAGTCTAAGCACCATCAGCTTAACAATAGCAGCACTTTGGCAATACCGCGATAGTGAACAATAGAGTCTCACAATCTCCACTCCATTTATATTGTGTACTTTAATATATCAGTAAAACTCAAACCAAACGCAACTTATCAAACAGATTATCACAGTGCATGTTAAGCCTAAACTACTACAACTCTACAGGCCAGATCTCGATTCCGGAGGATGACTAGAATCAACCGAAAAAGGAACAATTACATAACAGATTGAACCACGGAGGAAGCAACTGAAAAATGATAGTAGCCGGATCATACTTGCAAACGAACATCAACATTAGGGTAAATTATGCAATTCTCTGCGCACAGATCTAGATCGGCATAGATAGCATAATTTCGAAGAGGATGATACACATTCGATCGATTCTGCACTGAATTACTGAATAAAATTGGACAAAATGTGATATATGTGATAACACTCGATCGATTGTGATCGCAATTCGCACAGTAAACTACAGAGAGATGAAAAGTACATCGTGATATGAGCGTGAGAGAGAGAGAGAGAGAGAGAGAGATTGACCTGAAGGAGGAATTGTTGAAGAGCAGAACCGAGTTCACAGCTAGCGGTAGAGACTGAGAGGAGACTAAGCGCGCTTCCAAATGAGTTTTTGATTTTGAACTTTGAAACTAGGGTATTTATAGAAGTCGACCATCAGAATAGTTATGGTACATTCGAGACTGAATAGATATATTTATTTTTCCAGTTCGGAAATTAGTTTATAAACTTTTTGTCGTTCCATTCTCACGGGCTATAATTGTTACTTTATAAACAAACAGATATTGTAGTAGTACTATATAAACCCACGAGGGTAAAGGGCAGGTCCGTGATGATCCTGGATTCATAAATGTAGTGATTGGTTCTGGAGGAGTTACTGGGGTTTAAATCACACATGTGTGGATCAACTCAAAATCCGGCCGTCAAACATGTAATTGGGTGTTATTCATCAATTTGGACTCAAATACATATGATGTTGATTGGTTGTTATTATCTAAGGGTGCGACTGGTTTTGGGAAATCACGTGTAAGAGCGTTTTTGGGCGTTGACCGGCCTCAATACACGCGCTTGGTTTACATTAGACGACATGTATTTCCATTTCTGGGCTGCCCGAATTTTTTTAATTTTTTTTACTGAAATGTGATCAAATCACAGCGGGAGTTGTATTCTGAATCCACGACTCACCCCCCCCCCCCCCCCGCATCGCAATACATCCGCTTTTTCTGTATTTTCAGATACTGTTTTTCATCCCAGATTTGTCCATGTACAGTAAAATTTGATTACCCAAATGCCCTTGAGAACCCTACAAGGATGATAAGGCCACATATATATATATATATATACCCCTTTTCTTGTTTCTGCCGGAAGCTGGGGAAGACGAGCAGAAAGGTAAGGCGTAAAGAAAACCGTCGATTCTGTGTGTAATTTTTATATACTTGTTCAATAATCGATTTCTAATATAATTTTGATTGATTTTCATTATAGATCTACACGGGTTTGACGACAGGCGGTGGAAATTGGTGAAGGTATATCCTCAATTATCCAGTTTTAATTTCAAAGCTTTGCTGTTTATATTAGTAGTTTTGTTAGATGGCATTTATAACGGTGGAGTAATAGAATTAGTCTGAACTTTTAATGAATTGAATTTGAAGAAATATTTGTTATATAACATCTCTCTGTTCAAATTTAATGATACTTGACGTGATAAGGGGCGGATTTTTTATATCTGTTAGTCTTACTACTTCGAATTTCCTTTTGATGTATATAGAAAAAATTTCATTGGATTAGTGTTAAAGTTTAGACATTTATTTAGAATTTAATTGTTGTATGTTTTGGAATATAGCTAAAAGGATGATGATTGTGGAAGAAAATCGAGTAGGTTTGCTCCGTACATACTTTGTTGTTAATCTAGGGATGATGCTGGCTTTGTTTTGGCACTATATTAGAAATGTTAGGCCTCGACTACCAGTTAAGCGTAAGAGAGGTAGACTATATGGAATCAATAGCAAGAAAGAAAAACAGAGAGAATATATGACAAGGTTAACTGAGTTAAATGATGTGGATTGCAAGAATTCTCTGAGAATGAGTAAGGCATCTTTCAAGTCCTTCTGTTACCTACTTGAAAACAGTGGTGGCCTGAGGGGTTCTTTGCATGTAACTCTTGAGGGAAAGGTAGCAACATTCCTGGCAGTACTTGGCCACCACACTAAGCACTGGGTAGCTATGTTTGCATTTAGACGCTCCGATCACACAATTAGTATATACTTCAATGAGGTACTGCAGTGTGTATTGAGGTTGCAGAATTTGTTGCTTGCACCTGTTGTGCCAATAAGTAAAGAATGTGTTGAGGACCCTTGGTGCTATTTCCAGGTATTGTTTTATGGTTATTTATTGTTCTCTATTTATGGATAAGTTTGTAATAGGTATTTTGGAACTGACTAAAATGGATCTTCTTTGCAGGGCTGTGTTGGTGCTCTTGATGGCACATACATAAAAGTTAAGGTCCCAACAGTAATGCAGAAGAACTATCGAAACCGGAAGGGATTCTTATCCGTCAATGTACTGGGTGTATGTGATAAAGACATGAAGTTCATATACGTATTAACTGGCTGGGAGGGATCTGCTGCCGATTCAAGGGTTCTAAGGGATGCCCTAAACAGATCAGAAGGTGGATTCTCAGTTCCTCGAGGTAAATGTACTTTACCTATTACACTGAATCTACTTGTCTGAAGTTAAGAATTAATACTTTATGCAATTAATTGTTTTTCTTCCAACATTGTTGTATAGGTAATTTTTATCTAGTTGACGCTGGTTACATGAACGCACCTGGTTTTCTGGCACCCTTCCGGAAGACTCGGTACCACGTTAAGGAATGGAGTGAAAGTAGGATGCAACCGAATAATCCAAAAGAATACTTTAACCTGAAGCATGCTCAAACACGTAATGTTATAGAGAGAGCATGGGATTTATTGAAGAAAAGGTTTGCAATACTCCGGGAACCTTCATGCTATCCTTTGGATACAGCTAACGACATCATACTTGCTTGTTGTCTAGTTCACAACTACCTGAGACAGATTGCAAGTGATGATCTGCTGCAAGATGAGAAGGATGTTGAAGATGATCCGACATCAATTTTAAGTGATGATGAGATAGAGGATATTGATGTTGATGGAGGACAGGGGGCTAGACCCATAGATTTCTTGTGATAGTGTGATGAGTGGAAGCAGTACAGGCGCAACCTTGCTGGTATGATGTACTACTCGTACAAGAAACGGGCTACATATCGGAGAAGGGCTGGAATTAGTAGAATGGGTGTGTTTAGGAGGGGAGGTTACTTGAGGAGACGACGTTTTATATAGATTGCAACGACGTTTAAACTACGTACAAGTTTTCAATAATCTGTGTCTGTCCTAGATGTTTGGATTGTGATTGTAATATATAAGTTCATTGTGTTGTGCCTGCAGAACGGAGTGTTTATGTTGAATGGTTTGGTGCCATATATATAAATAATTTGGCATCTTCTTCTATCATGACATGTGCTAGTAATTTAAGTATATTCTTCATCTGTTTATCATTATGTTCCTTTTTATTTTTACATTGTTATATAAATTTTTTTTCCATGTGGTAATTGTTGTCCATATTGAGGTAATTAATGAATTTGTTATGAAGATTGTTATATTTACTTGTGTAGGAGTTAATGGACCTTGAAGACTTTTATGTACCAGAAACACAAATTGGTGGGATGGATAGCATGTATGATGAAATGCTTGGAAGTCAACATCCAGATGAGACCATTGGTGCAATACCTACTCCCTCACAGACTGTTGACAAACCTGTGGTTGGTGCAAAGAAGAAAAGATCTGCCAATAGAGTAAGAAAGGGAAAAAAAACTGACCCATATGGTGCATCCATTACTACTACTAAGGTAAAGACAAGGAAGTGGCAACCAAATGAGAAGGCTGAGCTTATTGAAGGGCTTAGGAAAGCTAAGCTAGCTGGGTTGCGGACAGAACAAGGCTTCCGGGCTGGTGGTCTTAACTACCTACAGGTTCATTTGGAAAATAAGATTCCAGGATGTGGTTTGCTTGTACTCCCCCATATCACTAACTTGCTTCGTCAATGGAAAGACAAACATAAGGAGTTGTTGACTATAAAAGGTCGAAGTGGAAATGCTTGGGATGATGCAACAAAGAGCTTCAAGGATTGCCCTCCTGAAATTTAGTCAAAAATCACCAAGGTATTAATCCCAATGTTTTTATATTCCATAATAATATTAAAATATATATAACAAACCTTGACCTTATTATATTAAAAGTAGTGATTAATATGAAGTTCTGAAATTTGGTTAGGACTTTCCTAAGTGGGAAACCTTGAGGTGTGAGAAGTGTACATATTTTGATGATTGGTGCGAGATTTTCGGAACTGACATCGCTACCGGCAAGAGATCCAAAGCCTTTGGTGAAGGCCTTACCAAAATATATGTTGGTGATCGTTATGAGGATTTGAATGTTGGATATGATCTTGGTGATGACAATGAAGATGAGGTAACACGGCCAGGGAAAGTTGAGCCGAATGATGTTTGTGCTGGAGTGGATGGAAAGTCTCATTTGGAAACTAAACAAACTCGTTCCTACATCCCGAACTTTTGTGAGGCTAATGTGATCCAAAAAAAGCGTAGAGTTCGTTACTCTGGTGAAGCAGATGTTGCATTTCTTGAGATGATGGAGGGATTCATTAATGTGAGTCAAGAAGCACTAAGCTTGTTTAAGTCACCAAGCTCCCAGTCTGCAAGTGCTTCTACTGGTACTGGTGATATCAAGGAAGAGATGGAGCAACTTAATGTTGCATTGAACAAGTTCACAGGCCTGACACCCGATTACAGAGTTGCCATTGGTTTGAAACTCGCAGGTGATGCAAATGTGCGCAAGTATTTCTTGAAGATGTTCGAGGCCGATCAGTTCACCTATCTTACTATTCAGATCAAGGAGATGGCGGGAGAAGCAGAAGTCTAGAGATAATTTGCCTATCCATTAGTATGAACACATTTGTTATAACAATAAGGTTTACAAACCCCTGATCCGGAACAATTTGCTCGTAGAAGTTAATCTAGAACAATTTGCTCGTAGAAGTTAATCTAGAAACCGTCCTTCATAAATTAGTAGCACCTAAGTATGTTTGGAACATACATTGTATCTAAATCAATGGAATTAGTGTACTCACTAATTCAGTTCAATAAATTGGATCGTTTATTCAGTTAATGTACAGTGGATTTCTTATGCACATATGTTGCAAACTCTTGAAATAAATACATATGGTGAATCACATGTTTTGCAGTAGAAATCTAATGTGACTTTATATGATATCGTAAAGAAAATGTAGAAGACTAGTATGAAAGGGTTCATTAAGGTAATTAAACAAGACAAACATCACATTTAATCAACCAAGTCCCACTCAACACTTCATTACATATTTATTAATATTAATAATACATCTAAGTTATGCACTAAGATGTCCATCTTAGTACTTAGGATTCTGGCTATGTGGCAGTGGGACTTAATTACTACAACAACTCATTTCTCCTTCTTGATACACTTCTTTACCAAATTTCCATACTTACTAGTCTTCTCCACAGGGGAACTACCACTTGAAGATCCGTTAGGGATGAAACAGTGAAGTCGATGATCTTTCTCCTTGCAACACTCTTTTCAGCACTTGCCTTTCTAGCAGCTATCCACTCTTTCTCAGTCACCATTTCGACACTTGGAGAGTTTTTGGCAGGCGAAGTGAACCCCATGTCAAACTGAGCAGCTGGACATGATATACCTAGGTTCCACCCATGGGGAGATGGGATACTGTATTGAGCCGTAGATGGACGGTCTAGAGGTGATTTGGGAGATTGTATTGGAAACTTGTCAAGATCAAAACAACTTCCCAGTTTGATGCTGCTTCCAGAACTTGGTGACTCAATCTCTACCGTGTCAGATGCATAACCTCTCCTTGGACCTTCAAATATTGTCATCAAGTCAATCCACATTGGATCAGCAACAAGGAAATACCAAGCCACCCTATCATCCATCTGATATGAAATATACATAATAAATGAGATTAGAATTTCATTGAAAGAAAAATATTAAATAATACTTTTGGATTCTAACTTACATCAATCAATTTCTCCCAAATACCATCTCCTCCCGAGAACTTGTTTGTGGCAAGATGATACTTCATGTCCTTCTCGTTCATAAGGAGGCTAGTGATGTAGTGTCGGTCGAAGAGCTTGTCTACCACGTCTCTAACTTGCTGCATTAAGTAGGATGTCTTGTACTTCTGATTCACAGCTTCAGTGACAACATCTATACCATAGTTCACGTGTTCAGCCAGGACCAAACATTGATATCAGTAGCCAACTTCTTCAGAGAGAACGCCACAAACTCATCATGTCTTTGGAAATTCCTTCTTGTATAGAATAAAATCGAGGGCCTTGTAGGCATTTTCATCCAAGAAAATGCCCGGAGCCATGGCAAGTGGAAATTTTTTTCTTTAGCAACAATAAGGAAATGTTTGTGGAGGAGTAATTCTGTGGATAGTGCAAGTGTGACTATGAATATGGCTAAAGGATCATATATATAAGCTAAATGTAGGTATTGAACATTTAATGGTTACAACAACCACAATTGAATAATGGAACAATTTTTTATAATGTAGTCAAACTATATACAGTATTACCTTTTCGGGTGTTAACGTATATACTTTTTTGGGGTCGTAACGTACAATATAGCATGATCTACCACACACGGTTTACAATTTAACCGATCTTTGTGATGTATAATATTTTAAGAAATGTAAAACGTTGTTTTGATACTATAAATGTGCATAACCAGTAAACAAGTTTACTCAATCTACAATTTATAAATCCTTTGTTTCCGAAGTTTTGATTTTTTTTTCTTGTTAAGTTTTGATGTTCCCCTTGTTCTAGGAATTATATGTTGTGTGTATAAAAAAAATCTAACACTACTAACACGATACATTTAAAAGCATAAACACTACATAAGCATGATCATTAAACTTAGGGATGGACATTCGAAGTCTTGGAATTGAAGAGTCAAGACATAACAAACCGGATTACAGACGAACTTCCTAAGAACAACTTCTTATTTATTTGACAATAAACTGGTACTTCATCACTTGCTGATTCAAAGAGCTATGAACCTGATGTTAACGCAATTGCCAACATTATTTCCTGGAGCGGAACCACTTATGAACTGGAATTCTTGAAACCATGGACAATTGAGTTTCATCATAAACCTTGGAGGATTGGCAACATTAATTTCAACGTTCTTATCCCAGGGAATAACTGACCGTTTGCAGTCATTGATATACCAACGTTCCCCTAGCACCTCCTGCCTCCCAATCTCGTATTCACCCAACAATGTTAGCTCCTTGTTCAACTCTGCGGCATCAAGGTGAAACTTCAATGGATCATACGGAACCCTGATCAAAGGAATAGATGGAGGTAACACATATCCAACAACTGGATCACCAGTGATAGTTGTGAAAGTCAAGTAGTCGACATCTTGCATGTAAACTCGACCAACCCACTTCTCGTTGAAGTCACAATTCTCCCACATTCCTTCCAAGCTACTTTCACCTGTTATTGGCACTAGTCCATTGGGAGCCTTATCATGAGGGTATTCGTGATACCACATCCGGGCAGGTAACTGTAGTTCAAGCAACATCATTTGAGTAGCAAGGAACAACTCGGTCGTAGTGAACCTTCCCGGGTCGATATTGTGAATGTACCTCGTCCAACCACCCTCGTAACAAGTATAACCACATGGTCTAGTAATCCATCTCCCGCCAATGTTGATCTTAAGTGTTCGTAGTTCCAAAGGATGCCCTATAATTTGAGATTATTAGAGAACGCTAAAATCTTTTAAACAATACAACAACTTAAAAGGGGTTACTCATCATCAAGAAATGTGATTAAACCAAACTTCAAGTAATGGTGAATCTTTATAATTGAACTTACTAGAATAGGGGTATTAAAAAGTAGTCCTACCGGATTGGTTCAAATGCATAAGATTGTATTGATGATATGTTTAAATATACCAATATAACAAAAAAAAAAAAAAAAAAAAGGCTAATGTATAGTTGATGGTATCAAGAAAACAAAAAAAGAGCAATTAAGGTGTAACCTTTATTGGATTATGAAGTAGAGTAATAATCTTGTAGCATATAAATTTAATTTTGATGTCAACTCCAAAACCAGAAACCTTCATTAAATAAAGACTGCTAGATGAAATGACTGCAGCAACACACCAATTGTTTGATTTAATAGTACTACACTTTTGTAATTTTGGCAGTGAATACAATTCTTAAAATGGAATAGACATGATCTTGTACTTATCTTTCAAAACCAACCAAATCAGGCATCATCTACAAGCTAGCAATTTATTGTCTGACTATTAAAGTGAAGAAAAAAAAAATTTACAGCAAAAGAAAAAAAAAAAAAAAAAGCTAGATCATGCAGCTGACATTTACAACAATTCTTTAGCTATGAAACTTGTATCACCAATACCTAAACATATCGAATTTTTGTCTGACTAATAAAGGAAAGTAAAGAGATTTTATAGCTCCAAACAAATCTATAATTGTGATAGTTCATGCTGTTGATATTACAGGTGTTATTTAGCTAAGAATTTTGTATCAGCAAAACCAAAAGTTATAAACTGTCTTCATAACTAATAAAGCAATGGAGAAAATATTATAGAACTAAAAAAAGAACAGAAATAAGCTAGAGCATGCAGATGTCATTTACAAGTATTCTTTCTGAATATGAAATTTGTATGACCAAAACCAAAAGCTGATCCTATTGTTTTCCTGACTAAGAAACACTACAAGATATACCGATTTTAGCGACGGAACCATCCGTCGATAAAATCGGCCGATCGGTCGCTAAATATCGCTAGCGACCGATCGGTGTTTTTAGCGACGGATAAATTCGTCGTCGCTAAATCGTTGGTCGCTAGCGAATTAGCGACCGATGAGTAATCCGTCGCGAATTTGCGACGGATTAGCGACGGAAAATAAGGTTGACTTTTAGCAACCGATGACTTATCCGTCGCTAAAGTCACCGGACTTTTAGCGACGGATGAGTCTCATCGGTTGCTAAATATTAGCAACGGATGGGCCTTATCCGTCGCTAAAAGTCCGGGACTTTTAGCGACGGATAAGCCTTATCCGTTGCTGTATATAGCGACGGATGAGCCCATCGGTTGCTAATTTTTTTTTTTTTTTTTTTAATTTTTTAGATATAATAATGAGACTCAAAATCAAATGCAACCTGTTTAGTTAAGCAACATGTTACAGAAATTTTATAGACCAAATAAACCAAAAAATAATCCAAAAAAATCATAGTAAATGTACCAAAACCCTCCATACATATAATAATAATCATACGTACACAATACTAATCCAAAATAATATCATAGTGTACACAGTATTCATGTAGAAAATAGTAAATAGAGTCGAAAAGGATAGGGGATCATGGAGAGGTAGGTGGGGAAGGTGGATCCATCCCCAGCTTCGCATACAGCTGAGCAAACATATTATCATATTGAGCCTGCTTCGCAGCTAGCCTCTTCACCTCCTCATCCCTCTCCTGCAACTGAAGTAAGAGGGCCTGCTCTCGAGCGGAAGCTGCTGCTGCTGCTGAAGATGATGAAGATGTACTGGCACGGGAACGACGAGTCGGCCTCGAGTCCAATTCAGGGACGGCTGCTGCACTCCCAAGTCCCAAGCGACGGCCCTTCTCGTCTGGAGGATTCACCTCGAGGAAAATGGCATTCATTTCCTCAACAGTGAGATCCTGATCACGAATCCTGTCCTCGTAGGCCGTCTGAAATTATAAATCAAGAGTATAAGGTGTTAGTTATGTTGTTAATTAGTTAATTATGAAATCATCAGTATTTAATAAACACATGTATTGTAGATACTTACCGCAATTGTTGTGGCCTCGTCACACAACCACTGTCCGTTCTTGGCCTTCTGAGATCTCGAGAACAGGGTGAATAGGAGACTCTCCTTATCCTTCAACTGAATGACACATGAAAGCATCATATACTTAGTTTGAAAGTTCGAAATGCAAGTAAATAACAAGTATAAGAATGATGAATTCACAAAGTTAATATACTTACCTTCTGCCTCACATGTGCTGTAGCGATCGACTCAGAGCCAAAACGGTGTGTCACCAGGGTACGTGTCCCATCATTCGGCTGCTTCTTCCGGTTCTCAGTGTTCTGGTCAGCCTGCGCCTGGACTCTCGCGTCAGTCCAATACACCTTCCACGCCTCCCAAATTGCATCTCCGGGCCAATCACTGGTACGTGGACGGTCTTCTTTCCACATTTTCTTCAGGCTATGAACCATGCACTTGTAAAGGGCACTACCGTGAGAGTTGAAGCTCCACCAGAGATCCATCAGCAATGCTTTCGGAAGGAAGAATTCTTTCTACACAATTACAAATAAACATCAAAACACATACGTTGGTGAATACTTAAAAAACAAATAAGGACGCCGCCTACCCATCATGCATGAACGGTCTACACGTAATGGATGCCGCCTATCCATTCTAGTTCTAAACGCGGTCAAGCATATAATGGGTGCCGCCTACCCATACATAAATATGCGGTCCGACATATAAGAGGGCGCCGCCTACCCTCGCATGCATAGCGGTCGAACGGAATGTAAAAACATGGTATTTAAACATGCATATATTAACTCACCCTCAGCTCCTCGAAGAGCTCTCCCTTAATTTGGTCCGGGATGCAATGCCACTGGCTGCCACCCTCTTGCGGTGGGACCATTCTGTTCCGTATTATCGAACTGAGTACTTTAGCAGCGTGCTCCCCATACAACCTGTGAAGAACAGGTAAGTCAATAGTGACAAGGTTAGTTCGGTATATATATATTAAAAGTTCGTAAATCAGTTAATGCCTAATACTTCTCTCCATTGGGGTAAAGGACAGGGCGACCATTCCACATAAGACCATCTTCCGGCCTTTGAAAGGGACAACCGTCGTCTGGAACGTGGGCCCACGGGTCGTGGAGGGAGGAATGAGGAGTCGATCCCCTGCTCGACCCAGGTGGAGTCCCTAAAACAGTAGGGGAGCCCTGATCGGTGTCCGATCCGTCGGTATAATCCCTCTGGGACTGCGGGGTCATGTATCGTGGCCTCCTGGGTCGTGGCATCTGCAATACAAAGATCCGTGTTAGTACATACACAATTGAATATAAAACATGTACAATCAGAGATATAGCAAGGAACGACACTAGACATTCGGGTGGTCACGCCAGTAGGACTCCCAAACATCATGAAGGGGACTCGGCATCCACTCTTTGGGCGGAACTCCCAAAAGCCAGTTGGCTTTCCAAACCTCAAGTAAGGGAATCCTCAGTGTACGTTCTGACATATTTGAATGCTAAACCTGACCAAAAAAAGTAATGAACATTTTTTTATTATATGCCTGATAGATAAGTCTAATCTAAGTCTAATCTAACTACCTAGTACTAATTCACGTACCCTCTATAATCTACTCTGGTTGTAAGTCAATGAAAACATCATCATGCAGCTGAATAACTTCTACTGTAGCCTGTACAGGTTTTCTAGCCTGACCATCGACATCTTCTTCTTGGTACGAGTTGTTAATTGACTCGTCCTTCTCCACATACTCAACTTTGGATCGAGCATTTATAGGTACAGCAGCTAACCAATCGCCCTTATCCTTTTTCAAGGTAGGATACTGAAGAAATACAGCTTGAAGTGCTTGACTTGCCAAGATAAATGGTTCGTACACTTTGTACTTCTTCTTATAGTTTATCTCCACCATATCATACTCCTCAAGCCTCCTGGTGCCTACATCAGTGGGATCATACCAATCAACATCAAACAACATTGTTCTTTTCAAAGGTACTCCGGGATATTCAAGGCATGCAATAAGCTAGAGCATGCAGATGTCATTTACAAGTATTCTTTCTGAATATGAAATTTGTATGACCAAAACCAAAAGCTGATCCTATTGTTTTCCTGACTAAGAACAAGAAAATAGATCATAGAACAAAATAAAAAAAAAAACAAAAAAACAAACAACATTAATACAAATTATGCAACTGACATGGAAAATATTCTTTAGCTATGAAGCTATAATGAGACATGAAACTAAAGCATGCAACAATTTAGTTATTGGTGTCATACCACAAGGCTTCCTTGGACCATATGATAGTGCTCTCTTCATGGGATAAGGAGATACTAAGCTAGAAACGTTCCCAGTAGCAACAGTCATGATCTTCCCATACCCTTGGTGCGCCATTGTCAACCTGCAATCAAAGAAATCTAAAGATTTACTAGTAGCATGATCAAGTAAAATGATGAAAGTGGTAGAGTAGTTGAGAGATATGCTGTGAATCTTAATGCAGCAGACCATTAAAGTGAAGTGATGTTTTAGAGAAGTGATTTGTTTTTTCTGTTTGTTTTATTTCATATATTGTATATATTTTTTGTCTTTTCATTTGTTTAATATTTTTTGTATTGAAAAACTCCACCTGAGCCAGTAGTTATTGTCAGATAACCGGCTGCAGCCATCAATGCTGCTCATCTCACTCACGCTTCCTCACCTGAGATAGGTTGAAGCACTATCTCAATGCAATCTTTAAAGTGTCTATGGCACATTGGAATTAGTCTTGGCAAATTGAATGATTGTGGTTCATTAACAAAGTGTTGGGAAGACTAAGAGTCTCATATCAGGTATATACTAGTTCCAAATTGATGCTATCAGAACACAAGTAGAAAAAGGCCTTAACAATACTTTTCAATACTCAACAAATCTCGATCACATATGATTTATCAGATACTATTACAAATGAAATATCAGGTGAACATTACTTTCTGTAAAGTTCAAAAAATGTTAACACAAGTTGAATGATATTAGAGACTACAATTATATGGTGGCAAATTAAAATGCAGATTATATTTCTTAGTCTATAGTTAAAAAAAATGCTAACACAAGTTCAGATAGCATTATAAAGACAATGATTACACAAGTTCAATGTTTATTTTTACAGCAATGTGACATTTAGAAATAGATTGTCATCATGAAGCTGTTTGTAAATAAGACAGTTGACAAATAAAGTTTGTTCAATACTTAACAAGTGGGAGAAGCATCACATTAAATGATCAGCTAAATTGAATCAAGTTTTATAAAAAATAATCAATCCTCTCCCTTTGGATAGTTAGACCGTTCCATATGTTCGATGATTATAAATATGTTGCATGGCTCTTCCTTTCATATACAACACATCAAACATAATCCAAACTAGAAAAAAAATTAAGCTAATAAATTTAGCAACCACAAAAGGCATTCCAGAATTGGTACTACTATGGCTGCTCCATTGTGTGCTTGTGGCGTACAATCACAAGGCTTCATGTCCATCACGGAAGCCAATCCTTTTTGTAGATTTGCAAAATGCAACTCAGATAAGGTTTAATACAAATTCATTTAACTATTGTCTTCATTAAAAAATTATCTTTCTCAATTTTTGATACATTTTTTATAGGCTTGTGGCTTGATGATTTGGATCGACAGAGAGTTGGACGAGTACTACAAAAGTTTGTTCTTTGAGTACATGAGGAACGGAGAGATTTTGGGAAAAGAGATTGACGATCTCACTACATATGCTTCCTACTTGCAAGGATTGTTGAACGAGACACAATCAGCCGAAGATAAATACTCTATGGGAGTTGAGAGTGATCCAATTGAAATCGAGAAGGAAGTGCATGAGATGGAAGAATATGAAAACAACATGGCTTACACTCTTCCAGAAGATCTATGTTCTGGAGGCCGCGCTACAACATCTCAGTCTGACGATTCTAATGGAGTGAATCATGCTAAGGAATTTCAGTCCGACAAAGTTTTCATCATATCTTATGGCATCATCGTCGTACTGGCTTTCTATACTCAAAGTAGAGCAAGTAGAGCTACTGAACTACTATAAACTATGCTTCACTATTTCACCAATAAATTATGTATGTAGTGTATTTCTATGGTTTAAATGTAGTAAAACTGCTAGTATGTTAGCATATTTTGCAAATCAACAATATTTATAACCGTTTCTCATTCTATAGTGTTATTCTGCTCTTCTATCATCTACAATTATACCAGATTGAGGCTTGATCAAGTAAGTTTCTGTCATAAAAAATCAAATTAAAAATACGTACAAACTTTGCTAGGATATCTAAGTAGTCACGCATAATAAAGCTGAGATGGACCTATTGATAGAGGTTATAAACAAACATGACATATTTGGGAGGGAAAATTGTGAATTTGGAGGGAAAATTACCATCAAGTCAACAAATTTTATCTGACATCCCAAGTGGACACTTCAATACATCAATTCATCTATAAATTCACCATCACTCTGAAGGCTTTGCATACTCACAAAAATCCAAACATTAAAATCTATTTCATAAATTAAAAAAAAAACTATGGCACTTCCCCCTCACACTTTCGGAAGTGAAGTCGTACAGGAATGTGAGTGGCGTGGTCCTCATCCAGGTCGTCGATTCATTCGATGTGCAAAGTTTAAGGTCCATCACCATCTAATTTATTCGTCTGTCGTTAGAATACAACGTGTTTGTATATAGCAATTTGTATAGTCATTTATATTAATAACTTTAAATTTGTAATCGATATTGACTTTTGTTCTTGTAACAGGAGTCTGATGGTTGTGACTATGAGCATTATATTGACGAAGAGGCTCCCGCTAGGTACAAGAAGATAGTTAGGGGATTGGTTAATGGCCAAATTGCTCTAAGGGAAACCGTCACTGGACTCTGTGAGAAGATCACCAGTCTTGAAGCCCAAATAATCACTAAAGATGCTATAATCAATGAACTTAAGGCACATGTTGAAGCAATGAAGGCCGTTCTGACTTCTGCCGAGGAAAATTAGTTAAACTGCCCGATCTGCAATTAAGTGTTTTGTAGTTTAAATCTATGTTTCTAGTAATGAAATCGCCTAAGTTGCGATCATGTGTTCTACTTTTAAGCTTTAATGATGTAATAATGGTAATGAAGGTTTTGGATGTCAATGTAACCTTACCAGAAAATAATTAAATGGAAAATCATCAATTTTACCATTAAATTAGTATTCAACATCTTGCTAAACACTAGTTTATGTCAAAATGAAACAATGTTTGTCATTATTAGTATCGGCTAGTATATTGAAGTACATAATTTGATATATCAAGTAGGATCAAGACACAATAGGTTTGGTTACATTGGTTTGGATACCAACCGAAAATATTGCAAAGTGAGCTAACATTTATATTTTCTTTAATAAACCACATGGGTACAAGTAAGTTTACAAATAGAAGTATATAAAGTTCGTTGAATAAGTCGTATTCGGTCGTAATCTATTTAGTCGACAAACCTGAAAGAAATCGTAAACTCGAATATGGAGTAATGTAACTGACATATGAAAGGTTGGTACAGACATTAAAAGACTAGCTTTTGTGTAGGTCATTGTCTTAATCACTCTTGGTCAAATATACAAATCCAAATCAATTCATCATCACACCCTACACAATTCAACTTAAGTTGATGTGATGTGATGACAAGAATTAACATCACATTAAGTAGAATTTCCAGATTCATGTTTAATGCTTCTCTCCATCCCAACTACTCATATTACTTCATCATTTTCAACCAATATTCATCATCTATAAAATCATCAACCGGATTCATTTCATTTGCTCATGTCACTCAACAATTTTCTCCCACAAACTCATCACAACAAAATGGCTAATTCCCAATTCCCTCTTCACACTTGTGGAAACATGGTTCTTGGAAATGCTCATGGACAACAGACCAGCCGGGAAGGAGATATGTAATGTGTGCTAAGTATGGGGTAAGAAAATGTTATTGCACCAACAATACTTGTCCATTCAATATCACGGATCATTACATTTGCCATCATTTCTGTATAATTTATCACTAATAGTTTCTCTGTCATTTTTTTTTTCTTACAGCAACCAGGTGGATGCACATTATGGGAGTGGACTGATCCGGAGCTCAGTGATTACTGCCGCAACGTCATTGTTGCTGCTATCAATGATCAGATGCAAATGCATCGTGAACTCCTTGGATTAAGGGCATTGGTGACCCGCCTCCAGAATCAACTACTTGGTCGCCAAGTCCAGTTCACCCCCCTTCCTCGTATGTCTGTGCATCATGCAATGGTAGGTTTGAACCTGAATGAGCCACCGGAAACGCCAATTCATCTGAGCTTGGGGTCATCTGAGGTCGGTCCATCCGGAACAAATATGTGAACTAATGTGGCAGCAACTTAAATCTCCAGCGTTCTCCACCTTTTGTCATCAATCTACCTAGTAATGTCATGGGTTTCATTCTGCAGTAAGCATGTGTACAAACGAAGAATAAATTTATAAAGAAAAATAAAATATCATCAACCGGCAATGAAGCCTATTTTCAAATTCGGTAGAGTCCAGTTAATGTATTCGGTTATATTTGCAATGAATGAAGAATAACGTTGGAGATTAATACTTGGTTTACATTGTTTGTTCAATTTCTTCACTAATTTGACACCACAACTTTAAAAATGTCTGAAGAATAAATTCAATCTTATAATGCTCGGTTTCTCGATAAAGAGATGAAAGTCACAGTACCAAAAACCTTGGACATCAATAGTCGTAGGATTGAGTTCATATAATTCAATCTGACGGCCAAAAAAGAGTTCCGATTTTTTTTCAAATAGTTGACCGGCAATTTACAAAATCATCCTCTAATTTCCGTCAACTTATCAATTTAGACCCGTAGTCAATATTTTGTCAACCAAAAAATGTGTGCTTCTCGTATCACATTTCAAAGTACAAACACGAACTCATCAAAAATTAGTTCGCGTATCAATCATACTTAATACTCCCCCGAACGGTTACTCTGCAACGACTATATGACCGTTTGCCTATTCCTCCGACAATTCACATATCAATTTATTAACTCTAACCCCCAAATTACTTGCCACGAATTCTCAAACTACATCACCACGATGAGCTCATCAAGTAGTTCAGCAAAATCCGAGAAACCTAGAAGATGCTATTGCGGTGGTTTATCTCCTCTGGGTGTTTCAAGAACAATCATAAACCCCGCTCGCCGGTTTTGGGGATGCTGCAATTTCCCTGATGAGGTTTGATTTTCTTCTATGAGTTGTAATTACGCACATTAATTTTCTTCTATGAGTTGTAATTCCGCACATTTTGTAAACTATAAATTTGTTTTCGGTTTTTATACTAATATTTGATAAAATTACAGAAATCTATGTGTAATTATTTCAAATGGAAAGATGTAGAGATTGATGATTACTACAAGGATGTGATCGTAACAGCTTGGGATAAGGAAGTGGCGCTGAATAGAGATTTAAGTAGAATGAGAAATGAGATGTTACTTGTTCAACGAGCTCTGGATGAGGCGAAAGCTAAAATAGGGGCCATGGAGTTGAATGAGGCAAGAAGTAATGAGCATAATCAGGCTATCCATAGGGAGCTCTTGGCCAAAGAGATTGAGTTGGAGGACAGAGAGCAACATATTGCTGATAAACATGAAGAATCACATGCTAGGAAGCAAGTCATACTTCAGGTTGAGCAGGACTTAAAGAACAAAGCTCAATCACTTGTGGCTATGAGTATGGAGTTAACTGCGGAAACAAACATCATTGAAGAGAAACAGATTTCAATTGATGTGATGGAGAATATAATTACTCAGAAGGATATGGAGTTCCGTAAAGCAGCTACCGATATCGAAGAAGCTCGATTGATCAACAAAAATCAACAAGCAACAATATGCAGGTTATTACAGAGAATTTGTGTTATTGTATATTTGTGATTGCTGCTAAACTGCTAAAAAAATGATTACAATCTAGTTTATGTAGTAGAATATGAAACTTTTGTATGCAAATAACGATTAAAGAGTAGGATTGAATCTCATGTTTCAAGCTTTCATACTGCCTTCCCCTGTTTCTGGTAAGTCGCTAGTTGAAAATTTTCTAAAGTTGCTACAGTCTATTACGTTTCTCTTCAATATGAACAAATGTGTTTCCACTAATAAATACTGTGTAGTTTTTTCAGATAAGGGTTAGTCCAGTAATTCCATGCTATTGGGCTCCAAAAACACTCTAAGGGCTGTATTAACTTGAAAAAACCAAACACATGTTGCTGACCAAATGCATGTTGTAGTAATTTGTCCGATATAAAACCAAACACATTGTTATACTGATTTTTTTGGTCAAAACCCCCCAAAATCACATGTAGATCTACCTGGGCAGCTGCAACATGTAATTCCAAGGGGTTGACTGTATTTGCACATGTACTAAAACCAATCACACCCTAATAACTGAACTTTGAGTTATTTAAAGTTGAAGTTGTGTATTTCACAAATACATGCCCCCTCCCATGTATTTGATAATACAAGAAGTCTTGTAATCTCAATTACAAGCCCATTGACCGAGACGGGCAGCGGGCAGATTACACATGTCGTTGTCACAAACCAATCAAACAATGTAATGGTATTTGGATAAAAAAAATAACTAAAAGTGGAGTATTTGGAGCAAACCAATCACTACAAAAGAGTGAATTTGTTGTGCTGGTTAAGTCCAAGAGCTAATTTGGATCTCCATTGCAAATTGTGGTCCAAGACACATTCGGACTGCCTACCGTTTTGAAATTAGAAAAGAGTGGGGTGTTGGTAAGAATATTTGTCTCAAACTCTATCATTTGCGGTTGCTAGTCACTCACACTATATTTGTGTGCATTGCATTGTTACCTAGTTAGTTCTGGTTGTGTTGCTTGTATTAGCATTCGAACATGGCGACGATGACATTTTGGAATTTTTAAACTGCCTCTCTTGAGATTAAATTTTACCATTAAACTAGAGCACACCGTATCTTGGCGTGGCTATCTCACTGATGTGTGATATGCAGCCATGGCGACTGCCACATGTTTAATGGACAAAAAAATTATGTGCCTAAAACAAAAAACAGTCTGAGCCATATGAAGGATGATTAAAATGTAGTGCTTACAAGTCTACTACATAAATGGAATACATTGTCATGGTAGTGGGATTCAACTTTAATTTTTGTGATTTGGTATTTGTGTCACACTACATTTGCTTATTAAACCAATTTTACTTGTCCTACCCCCCCCCCCCCATATGTACTCATGCTTGCTTGAATACTCATTATTTGCCCATGCTACTTTAGCACGTGAACATGAATTTGTATAGTTATCACTTTATTGTGTATTGGATTTTAGCAGTGTCTAATCCTGGATTCATAAACAGTGAATTCGTTGTGCTGGTTAAGTCCAAGAGCTAATTTGATTTGGATCTCCATTGTGGTCCAAAACATATTCGGCCTGCCTACCGTTTGGAAATTAGAAAAGAGTGGGGTGTTGGTAAGAATATTTGTCTCACACTCTATCATTTGCGCTTGCTAGTCACTCACACTATATTTGTGTGCATTGCATTGTTACCTAGTTAGTTCTGGTTGTGTTGCTTGTATTAGCATTCGAACATGGCGACGATGACATTTTGGAATTTTTAAACTGCCTCTCTTGAGATTAAATTTTACCATTAAACTAGAGCACACCGTATCTTGGCGTGGCTATCTCACTGATGTGTGATATGCAGTCACATGTTTAATGGACAAAAAAAATTATGTGCCTAAAACAAAAAACAGCCTGAGCCATATTAAGGATGATTAAAATGTACTGCTTACAAGTCTACTACATAAATGGAATACATTGTCATGGTAGTGGGATTCAACTTTAATTTTTGTGATTTGGCATTTGTGTCACACTACATTTGGTTATTACACCAATTTTACTTGTCCCCCCGCCCCCCACATGTACTCATGCTTGCTTGGCTACACATTATTTGCCCATGCTACTTTAGCATGTGAACATGAATTTGTATAGTTATCACTTTATGCCCAGTTTGGTTTGGGTGCGTAGTGACCACGCGTTAAAGTTCATAAGTTGGGATGTAGATTCGGTCCAACTTGTGATGTATTAAAACCAGTGAGGGAACCTTGTTCCTCACTGTTTGATTTGCAATTTTTCACCGTGTGTTTTAGGTGTATTTGGGACTAATTTTTTGTACACCACAAACTGTTTGGTTTGGTTGTGTGTTTTGGTCAACCCAACTAATTTCCAGTCAATAATGGCCCAAGAAAACACACTTTAGCCCCCTCATCTTCCGTTTGGTTTTGCCGATGAGGTAGAATTCAGTTAATACGATCGACTTACTGTGTCAAAATTCTGGCGAAATTAGGTTGGCTGTTATAACAGTTTCTCGATCGAAACAGAGCTTTGGTCCCTATCCATGGTAATATCGTTATTCAATCCGGCTGTTGATTATAGCATGATTAGCATGATTTCGATTTTAATTTGTATGCTTATGCTTTTGTTTATGTAATTATCGTTAAATTCCCTTAATTAGATGACGAGAATCATAGATTGTTTTGTTAAATGCCTATGCTACTCATTGATTTCGATTTTGAAATGAATACAGTACAGTAATAAGAACCCTAGCTAATTAACATACATAAACAATAATTCAGCCCCAATAGTTTAGCTATTACGAAAAAGTGAATTAAGTAGGCTATAATTGGTAATTTCACACTGAAAAGTTCCATAAGCTTAAGTTGATTGCTTAATTCCTAATGAACATATCCATGATAACTTTAACTTTACCATAAGCATTTTGGTTTTTCATAGGATTTTCCATGTCAGTTTGTGTTTGCTCATCATCTTCAAATGCTATCTTCTTCTTCGCTTTCTCTTTGGTGATTCCCTCACTAGTAGTAATGTGGCAAATTTTTGGCATAGGTTGGTCAATTTCTAGGACACGGGCAATGAAATCAGGGGACATAGGAGGGTATGGAGTTCCATGATCTAGTGACCAGATTGGTTCCTCTTTTGGTGTGGGGGGTAGCAATATGGCTCTGTTGACAGAAATTGGGCTCTTTGGGATATGAAATTCAGGTATCGGGAACTGATCTATATTGAAGGAATGTGGGATAATTGCAAGGATTTTTTGTGCTTGTCTTTCAGCTGGTTTCCATGTTGCTTCATACAGCGCGTTCCAGCCTTCAAATAGAATGATCAGCTCTTTCCATAATGGTTCGCCTATCTGAAAGTACCATCTTGCCTTCATAATCTCCTACATTTCATAAAGAGAATATGTAGAATGAATTTCAATAAGTTGCAGTAGAGTGAGATTTCAGACTAGTTTTGAAGTTAGTTTTATACCTGCACTGCCTTACTCCATATCTCCGGCTCCGCGTAGAACCTGTTTTCTTTATCATCCCATTTCATGCCATGTTTGTTTAGTAAATGCTTCAAAACAGAATGGCGCTCATTCAAGTTTCTGACAACAGCTTTGATATCTTCGATTTCATGAGTGGTGCCAACCGCGAAAGCAAGGTTCTTCTGTGCAACGTGATATGCTTGATCAACCTTATGTGACCATTCCCACTCCCCATCATATGCAAGGTCACATAGGTGGTTGATTAGGCATTTGGCGTGTTCCTTGGGGAAAGACGGATTGTAAAAAGCTTCATCTTGTGCTTCTTCTGTGACAGGAAGAAGATCCATTTTGTTGCAATTTTGTTTTTGATGAGGGTGGGAAGTTTTCTACTAAAGATGTTTTGGATATGAAGTATCACAAATGGGACAGAGGTTGAGGTAAATATATAGGGAAGACTTGTGTTATATTAAAATGTTTAGCTTTCAAGGGTTACATCTACTATTGCATGACCTACTTTTAATAAAATCTGTTGTATAATGTCAGATGGAAATTCACCTCCAAATATGTGAAATGTTGAATACAGTGGTGAAACACTTATTTAAGTTATCTCTTTACATGAAAATGTGCTAGGGTCTGCATTAATATAAATCTAGTAACATTCTGACCTATTCAACTACAACTTATTTTATCATCCTTATTCAATTTCTGTACAGTTTAGAGTTACAGAAAATTAAATTCATGTGCTATTCTTGTGTGCTTGAAAAGTTAGCTTTATTTTCTGGGGTAAAAAGTAGCATTCATACATTTAGATGAAATATGTATTGAATGTTATCTGTCAAGTAACCTTGCTCCTTCATAAAGTATGGTACATCTGCATCAGAACTTTGAGCATTGTAATCAGTTGTGAGTAGATATGTTTCCTTATTTGTTGATAGTTGAAGTTGTGTGTAGCAGACTCTACCTAGTAGAGGCTGAAGTTTGGTCATACTATGATATAAACGTAAAGTTTGATTTCATTCAACCACCCTTCTTATTTGTGATAAATGCTAATGTTTGATATTACTCATTATCATAGTCATATTTAACTTGTTTGTTACTTAGGAAAAGTTAGAAGAAATCTACTCATTTCAAAGAAACCCTACCTACCAGATATCAAAGAAATGGTTCGACCTTCATCTTCAGAGTCTGCATCAAATCTTGCTGAGGTAAATCAGAGGAATATGCGTGTTGATGCCCCATTCAATGGCAGTCTTTGTCGTTGTATGCCTTCACCCCTGGCAGGGTTGGAAGCGGTTTCTGGGATGCCCCAAGCCGGCAGGCCACCAGTGTGACTACTTTGACTGGATGGATGTGGTGATGTCCCCGAAGAAGGTTGAGTTTGGGAATATAGTGTACAACAAACTGAAGAAGCATGAGGCTCAGAAGGAAGCACTCGAAGCTCAGGTCCACAACATGATTACTGAAAGATAATCACTTGCTTCTGACAACAAGGAATTGAAAATGAAAGTGAAGCTGCTGGAAGAGTTTAAGATGAATAGGGGTCCTAATATGATTTTGGGATTTCTAGTTGCTGCCACGCTGTCATCGCCTGGATCGTGAGAAAGGAATAGATAAGAAGATGTTTTCTGGTTATTTATATGTATTTCTGTCAGTTTTTATTTTGTATTTGAATGCGTAGTGTGCTCTAAGTATCGATCTCATTTTCCAACGTTTTTCAAGTTTTTTGTTAACTCTGTTATGTAATGGAACTTTTTCCATAGTAAGATTATGTTCCTCCTTAATTGTTATTTTTGTTCACTTGTTAATGGATTTGAAAATTCATGAAACTATGGACGAACGATAACGTTATTTGACAAATAACTAAATGTCTAATAACTGTGTCATATATAGTTGTAGCATATAACAATTCCATAAATTTGCTTGTCTGTGTAAGTAAGCATTATTCTTAATTTTTTTATAATTGTAATTCATTCTCTAGAACTGTTCATTCCAGTTACAATGACTAAATCGGTGTGAATACAAAATGAGCAGTGCTCCTTAGATTGCAATACATAAGGTATACTACTGTGGACAGTTAAAAAAGAAACTAAAATGTGATCATCAAAGATCACAACATTTCATGACAAATAACTTCGTATAGGTGAACAAACATGTTATTACATTTACTGCTAAAGTATAGATATAGAGGTAATTAGTTATCAGTACCTGGGATTAGATGATAATAACTAGTATTAACTAACTTTATTTAATTTAGATGATAATAACTAGTATTAACTAACTTTATTTAATTAATAAACAACCATAACTCATTATGTTTCTCTTCATTCAAGAATTCCATTTCTTCTCTTCTTCTTCTTCACAATCAGCCTCCATGGAATTGATCGGTCAGAACTTCGGCCCAGATGACGAAAACTCATTCGATGAGTACGGCCATCCTATTCCAAGGAAGGGTTGGGCTCTTAATCCTTTTTGTGAACCTCATGGCTTGAAGATGAACAGATCAAGTAAGCCCCAAATTTTTAACCTCTATGTTTGTTGTAAATAGATTCACTATAAACTGCATTGTTAAAAAATAAGAGATTTTGAATTTAGATATCTGGACTCCAATTATAGCTTCTATATAACATTTGACTACATCTCTGTGCCCTTAAATTTGGGCCGAATAGTAGCTTACTACGTAATTTGTTTGGATAGAACGGAGGCTATTGACATTAGAAGTGCCTCTTACATAATCAAATTTTATTAGCTTACTTTAGTTCAGCACTGTCATTCATAAAAATCTGTTCAACCTTAACCCGCATGAATATACGATTCTAATAGCTGTCGTCTAAACTTTTTAAACTGTTACTCCAATGTCGTAGGTAAAATATTATCATTGCCCTTTTATATTATTGATTGGTGTTTTTTGTAAGCCTGATATAAAATGTTTTCGCTGGTAAATAATGACTTCTCTAAACAATGTTCTTGTATTGACAAACAGAAAGGCTGCCACATCACTCTTCCATTGAAATGTGGGGTGGAGGGAGGAGGTTTTATTTAACAAATAGTATGCTTGAATATCGTGGGGGAGAAGTGAAATACGTCCACAATTGCGATGTTAGAAAGTTCGACAAGTGGGATTTGTTTGGGGCTGCATCAGAATGTGATTTTAAAATGGGGCTGCCAACTATGGCTTGGTTTGTACATCCACAGGGAGGTGTCTTGGTCCCCATAGACATTGATGATGACGTGAAGTATATGTTTTTCGTCGGTAACAACTACTGCCGCCCAAATGTTAAGGTTTATACGCAGGACACTTATCTGCAATTATATCCTGACAAAAATCTGGAAGATTTGTACCTGATTCCCAGAATTGTGCCTGACGTTGCTACATTTGGGAGCATTGTTCATTGCACAAACAATGTGGAGTAAAAGCTGATGGATATGAATTCCTGGACTAAAGAAGAGAAAGGATTGAATGAGAAGCTTGGTTTGATATGGTACGTTTCACCGCACAAAGATCCTGAGCCAGTTTGCCAGAATTATGACTACAAGCTCCGTCCTTTGCCACACAGGGGCTTAAGTGAAAGGGAGATGCTCATTGAGGATGATGTTATTGGTCAGTATCTTGATCTTGAATCAGAAGATGAATAAGTTTGCAATTTTACCTAAGTTATCCAAAATTAATCAAGGAGTTTCAATTATGTCTGCCATATTATTTAAGGAGTTTCATTGTAATGATGATCTATTATGTTTGCTGACTATGTGCTGGAAATCGAATGACCTATTTATGTAATCTGCGTTTATTTTCTACTATATCCATGTTGTTAATTAAGTCTTACAAAAATTTGTTAGCACCTGATTCAAAACCAGAGCCATGAGTTGGCTGCAAGATTAGTTAACTATCTACTACCATGTTCCAATTTGAATGATTATAACAAATTTTTGGCGGTATCAACTCAATTCATGTAGTTGATAGTTAAATTATATGGTTGCCTTGATCAAATGATTAGATACAACCACCCCTTTTCATTGATAAATAAAAGCTGCAATACAACAAGACAATTGCTAAATAGAAGTACGAAGAATAAAACCAAAAACTTAAGACTTAATAGGACTTCAAACTAACCGAAACTGGAAAACCTCCTTAATGCTATTCATTAAGAAGGTAGGGGTGGATTGTAATCAACGGTCCTGTTTCAAAGAGATCTACTAATTTCCTCTGAATTTCCTGTGATCACGGTAATCTGGACGGAATGAGTACTCTGCATTTCCAGTGGAACTCTCAGATTTCTTCTCCATGTTGGCAGATTCCCCTACATCAGGTGATTCATCTTCATCTATTGAATCCTTCGCTATCATTGTTTTCCAGAATGGATCATTGGAGTCCAATGAAGCCAACTCAAGCCATGAATCTGGTACACCATAATCTGGTTGGATTGTCTTCCAGTAAGGATCATCTGAGTCCAGAGAAGCAGTCTCCTCCCATCGAGCTGCAACATAATTTGTGTTGTCTGCATAATCACCATGCCAGTAGGACCAGCCCTCAAAATGCAAGACAATTTATCCCACATGGGCTCACCTCCATCCTTGTACCAAGCATTGCTTCCATCTGCCTGCAGAACGAATGAAAATATATAAATGCACATTTCAGATTGTTTTATTTGTTGAGATTTCAATTGTAAGCAAAGAACTCTGGCAATTTATTTACCTCTATTAGTGCATTCCAGACCTCTCGCTTAGCCGTTAGCTTGTTTGATTCGAGTTCCATTCAACTCCATCTGCACATTTCAACTTTGTGAATGTCACATGACGCTTGTGTAGGAAGTTGATAGCATCTCTAATCTGCTTGTCTGTGTATTGCAGATTGAGTTCAGCCTTGAAGTAGTCACCGACCGCCTTGTAGCCCTGATCCACCAAACCAGGCCAGATCTAGTCTCCCTGTTGGCAAAGCTGGTTCAACTTTGAAGCTATGAGCTTTACATGAGCCTCGAAAATTGCCTCATCGCTTCCATACCAAGTTGCATACTGTAGAGATTGAGAACCAGCCATTTTGCAAAAGACTTTGTTGTGTGGTGATATATTGTTTAGTTGTTTTTGTGTGAGTATTGATAAATTGTCCCAAGTGTTTGCTATTTAAAGACCAACTAGGATATCAGTGTTGTTTAAATGATAGCGATAACTCTTGAGGACCTAACCAAACTACTTGTGATAGTTGTATTTTATTTGCAGTAGGATCATGTAAATTATGGATTATAACCCAATTGTATTGTTAAAATGAAGCTCACTAACTTGAAATGTGGCCCGAATCCTAAAATTATAAAGGATTAGCATGAACAAACTATATTCAGTAATGCTTTGTAAACCAAATACCGCATAAGGAATTGTAGCGAAACACATCTGATTTGCATACATGTCATTTTGCTAACATATGATATATTTCAATAAATTGTAGCGAAACGCATTTGATTTGAAACATATTGTGATTGGAACATACTCCCTCCATTTTCGTTTAATTAAAATTCTAGGTATTTTGAATCAATTCAAATTAATTGAAGTTCTAGGTTCTATGACCATCATTTGAGTCAAAATGGTAATTATTGCTCGGCAAAGATTTATTTTTAGACACCATTTTACTATTTTTATGCAATAAAATATTTCATAAAAGTACATATATAGGATTAATGATTACCATCCTTAATATTAGTGAAGTGGGTTGAAACTTCAATTAAAAGAAATTGGAGGAAGTAGTTACTATTGTACGTTTTATTTACTAGTCGATAACGGGGTCACAAACTTTTTTGGTACTAACATACCATCACACAATAAACTATGAAAAAGATGAGAATATAATAACAATATAATGTGTTTCTAAAGTGAGATTGTTATACAGATGGGTTAGGATTGCATATGAGAGAAAAGCAACTTTCTGATTCTCCCCTTCTTCACGCTTCTAACTTCTCTCTGTGTAATGAATACAGATTGCGGGTATCAATGATCATCAAGTCTTCTCAATCCAGCCTTAATGGAGTTGTCTTATCAAAATCTACCACCATTCTCTACACAATCAATGAGATTCTCTACTTGGATACATTTAAGTGTCAAACTTTTTTACTTCTTTACAGTCTGCTCTACCAAAGGATTCCTCTTCTTAGCAAACTCTTCTTAACTCCCATCGACGTTCAAGTAATCCAAACTGCAGCAGAGAGAGCAAACCCAAAATTCTCAGTCGTCAGTGCACCATTTACAAAATTGAAAAGACAGAAAGATAGAGGAAGGAATTACGAGTTGAATTCCAGAATTTCAGCTCAGATTACCTTTGTCGTAGTGAAAGGGAAGATTTGGCGGCTGCGCTCGTCGAATGAAACCTAGAATGAGAAGGAACTAAATTGGCGGGCAAAATATATACACCTCAATTTCCAGTTTTCATTTTCCCTTTTCTTTTCCAGTGGCATTTCTGTAATTATTAGGGACAAAACATGTGCACTTCACCATGCACATTTTTCATACATCAGAGAGGCATGTATGACAAAGAGGTGTGTTCCGGAGCTTCGAAACGCATGGTCCAATTTTTTCGGCTTAACCGATCCAGCCACAACACACTTTCTTAGATTTTAAACCAAACAACTTTTTTGGCAATTTCGGTGTGTTTTGGGTGCAGTTTGACCGAAAACACACCCAACCAAACGGAGCATTAATGTGTATTGGATTGTAGCAGTGTTTGGTCATTTGCCTCTACTGTTCATGTATGTTGATAATGGATGGAATTGTGGTTGCATGTTGTATCTTGTTGTGTACTTTAATGATACATAGGGCCCATATAGTACTATATTTAATGTCTTCACCTCCTTAGTAAGTTCTATATATAGTGGCCTTCTCCCACCATATTCCTTTGCCCTTTACTTGTGAAACACTCATTTATATCAGTACACACTTAAAGTTAAACACACTCACATTGAAAAGAAGAAAGTCGTTGGAGTCCACTGGAAGTTCATCTTCCTCCGGTTCAAGCAATTTCATATCCTGTCTACCCCCCGTTACCTCACAGGTTCCATTTAAAACCTTTGTACTTAATGTTATTAGTGTCTGAGTGTCTCTTTTTATGCATTTACATGATAAGCTGATCGTGTTCTACTTTACGGAGTGCTCAAAATGTGTTCATCTTTTGTACTTTGTCTACAAGTTGTTATAGTCCCTTGTTTTTGCTACTTCTATGCCTAAATATGCACGTATGCATCCACATACACGGCTGGCTTCCCCCATGTTAGAGGTGTGGTGTTACAAAATTCTTTTAATGTTGCCCCGATAGATTGGAAAGCAAGCAAATGATTTTCTAAATTGTATATGTATACTGCCTATCAAAGTTATTTTTCTTGAATAATTGTTATTTTGGAATTATGAAACATTTTATAAATCACGGTATTTTACATGGGATTCTTATATCAAAATCTCATGGAATATACACGTGCACCGGAGGAACATATAGTAAAATGTTGACAACTAACGCAACCCGCACGTACTATATTACGTTTTGTTGGATGGCGTTATAAGGTGTAGTCGCACATGCATTTGTGAATCGAAGTCACTTGTAATATATTTTACCTTGCTAGTTTTTGAATTGCATATTTACATGTAAGTAAAGTTTTATGTTCCATCGTTACATGCAAGTAAAACTTGTAATATTATGACATAATTACGTTTGGTACCCCCAATAAACAGCGACTTTGCATCCTAACCCAACTATCGCGGAAAATTACAAATAAACCCAAGTCACCGTCCGGCATTGACTCCGGCGCCCTCTCTCTCCTCAAAACTTAACAACCAAACACGCCCTTATGTCTAAATTACTGTCTTTTCCTCTTTCTTTTTTCTATTTTTCTTTTTCTTTTACCATCAACATCTTTTTTCTTTTTTCTATTTTCCTCTTTTCCTCTTTCTCTTTTCAATTTCAAAAAAGCGAGCAGAGCTCTGATCTTATTTGCAGATCGGAGAAGCTCTGCTCCGATCTGGAAATCGAAGCGGAGCAGAGCTCACTCCGATCTGCACTGTTGCAGATCGGAGCAACTGTCTGCTCCAATTTGCAGATCGGATCTGCTCCGATCTGCAGATCGGAGCAGAGCTTGCTGCTCCATTCAAGTCGGAGCAGAGCTTGCTGCTCCGATTTGCAGATCGGAGCAGAGCTCTGTTTCGATTTTGATCGGAGCAGAGCTGCTCCGATCCGATCTTGATCGGAGAATCAGAGAGAGCAGAGCTGCTCTGATTTTCCGATTGCTCTGCTCCGATCTCAGCAAATCGGAGCAGCTTTGTGTTTTTTTTATTAATTAATTTATTTATTTTTAGTTTTTTCGTTTTGTTTTATTGTTTTCTCTTTTTTTTTATTCATAATAATTTGGGACTAAATTTGATTTCACTTTTTCTAAGGGCTTGTTTACAAATAGTTTTGTGGACTATTTTGAATTATAGTTAAATTATGTGTGTTAATTTCTAAATATTTTATGTCAATATTATAAATATTAAAACATTTGGATAAATGTGTAATAAATGAAACTTTATGTTGTTTGGATTAATTCAGAATTAGAAATTCCGGCAAGGGCGAAAAGGTCATTTCCAAGGCTTAGAGCGCCGAAAGTCAAAGTCGTGGGTTAATCTGTAATTACTTTTATATAGCAGGGGGGATTACGTAATAAAAAATATAGATGGACTAATCTGTAATAGCGGAAAATAGTAGGGGCACCAAATGTAATTTGCCCTATTATTATTTACATTGCTAGTTTCTCAATTACATATTTACAAGGCCTTATTTACTCAAATTTTTGTATCCATGTTTGTTTACTTATTCGTATGCTATTATTTACTTATTAAGTAGTGATATTTGTAGAAAAGTTTTTGAGGTACCGTATTGAGATTTCAAACACACTTGTTCTTTAAATTGTTTAAACCCATTCAACAAATTATCGTGTATATAAAAATA